>JAQGAW010003452.1:0-12528 GCA_034698025.1 Phthiracarus crinitus | reverse complement strand
TCGACGCCTTATTTTAAATTCCTTCAAAGAGAGAACAAACAGGAATTTTATAAAGAAGTAAGCGATTCAATGCCGAACACTCAATGCGATATCCAACCGTTGTCTGGGACAAAAGTCGGAATAAATAAAAATCATGTCCAATTAATTTCAATAACGCCTCCAAGAAGTGAAGAGAATAAAAATAGAATTGAATACCCCAAAATGAAATACGAAAAATTTAGAATCGAATCTTTTAAAAATTGGCCAATTCCATATATTAACGTAAGAGAACTTGCACGTTATGGTCTATTTTATATTGGTATTAATGATGTCACAGAATGCGCATTTTGCAAAGTTCGTATTCATAATTGGGAAGCTGACGATTTCGTTCAAAATGAACACCAAAAATGGGCTCCTTATTGTCCTTTAATGAGAGGAATCGAAACAGATAATGTGAAACTTCAATCAAAATATACTTTATTATCATTAAATCAATAAAAATAAGAGTCTTACATCAAATAATTTGTCGATTAGTAATAATTTCATGAATGTTCTGTATTTTAAAGTTTACAAAACGAAAATAAAATAATTAAATTTAAAACTGATATTATTGTTGTCGATGATTTATGACGCACACTAGATGTGATTTAATGTTGCGCATATTTTATGTGCGTTAATATTCCGTACTTTATGTGCGTTATTATTGCACATATTTTATGTGCGTTTATGACGCGCACTATATGTACGTTAATGTTGCGCACTTTATGTGTTAATGTTGCGCATATTTTATGTGCATTTATGTTGCGTACTTTATGTGCGTTATTGTTGCACATATTTTATGTGCGTTTATGACGCACCCAAGATGTGCGTAAATGATGCACATATTTTATGTGCGTTTATGACGCACCCAAGATGTGCGTAAATGTTGCACATATTTTATGTGCGTTTATGACATGCACTTAATGTGCGTTAATGTTGCGCACATTATATGTGCGCTTATAATGCGCACGTAATAACCGTTAATGTTGCGCACATTTTATGTGCGTTAATGCCATGCACTTTGTGCGCGTTTAAGTGGTCACGAATTGGGAAGTATTCTGAGTTATTATTAGTTGAAATAATTTTAACACTTTTAAGATTAAATGAATTAAAACAAATTGTAGTTTAATATTTTAATAATAAGAAAAATACGCTTACATTAATTAAATTGTAAAATAAGTTTAGTGAATATATTTATTAATAATTGATAAATAAGTTTATTAATCATAGGATATGTTATAATTTGTTACAATTTGGCGGTTAAGGTCCTGAAAACAAGGGTGATATTGAAAATCATATCCCATGCGTGAAGTATAACAAGTGTCGAGTAGACGTGAAACAAAGTGTTTAAAGTGGAGGCTGCAAGGCTGTTGCTGTCCATCATCAGATTTGAAAAACCATGTATTTCCACGTTTCTCCAAGAAACACATTATTAATTTGCCCAAACTATAAAAATCCGATGATTGAGCGTATAAATATTGCTCTGTTTCCGGTGCAAAAAACCCAATTGTTCCAGCTTTGTACGATAGTTTAACAGTTTGTCCTTCGCATTTAACTGCTAATCCCAAATCCGCGACTTTTGCTTTGTTGTGAACCAGAAGAATGTTTGCTGGTTTGATGTCGAGATGAATTAAATTATGATGATGGATCTCGTTTAATCCAAGAAGAATTTGTGCCACAATCATTATGACTTCTTCTTCAGTCCATGAAATTTTTCTGTCTATCAGGTCAGCAAGAGACATATCTGCCAGTTCTTTATAAGAAAATATTTGTTAATATTTGTTAAAAAGTTTAGAAAATAAAAATCTCACCATAAGCTATAAACCGTTTTTGTTCGACTTCTCCATCGTCACTAATTTCGTATGTGATTCCACAACCTCTTGGAGCTATAACGTGTGTGAAATTGTCGATACATTCCATATTTTGAAGTTCTTCGTCGGCAGTCATTTTATTTTTGAAGACTTTTATTGCATATTGATGGATGTAATTTAAGCCAAAATAGTTTTCTATGACTTCTCCTTTGTAGACTGTAGCCTGACCCGATGTGGCAATGTGTTGGAGCATAAAATCACTGATATCCATATTGATCGATAAGGTTGGCTATGTTCAAGTATTATATTTTAAAATAAGTTTTAAGAAAACCTAAAGTGAGTATAATACAACTGATAATGTTTTTATGATTGCACAGTGTTTTATAGAACAGAAAGTAGGCGTTAACTTGGATTGGTTAGCCAATACATACTAAGATGCAAAGAATTAGTTCACATAAACATAAATCCTGTTTGCTTACTCGCCGAAGGCTAGAATTAAAGATAAGTCGTATCTTACCGAGTTTTTCTTGTTATTATTCTTGATTCATACGAGTGTGAGAAATATAACTTAAGTCGTATCTTACAGAGTGCCTCTTAATAACATTATCCTTGAGTTTTTGTTACGGTGAGAAAAATAACTTAAGTCGTATCTTACAGATAGCCTCTTTATAATATTATCCTTGAGTTTAGTTACGGTGAGAAAAATAACTTAAGTCGTATCTTACATAGTGCCTCTTAATAACATTATCCTTGAAGTAAGTTACGGTGAGAAAAATAACTTAAGTCGTATCTTACAGAGTGCCTCTTAATAACATTATCCTTGAGTTTAGTTACGGTGAGAAAAATAACTTAAGTCGTATCTTACAGAAAGCCTCTTTATAACAATTGTTAAACGGAAATTATGTGTAATGATTATTTTTACTATTAAGACCTATAGTAATAAAAGCGACCATCATGTGTAGCGAACATACTTTAACATTAGAACCTATAATCTAATGTTCATTAACATTAGAACCTATAGTGCTTACGGCATTCTTTATTTTGTCGGAATAAAGATTTTTATTTTGTTCTAATAATCATTAAAACAGAAATAACTGCATAAAAATATATAATTTATGACCAGAATGCATAATGGACCAAAAAATTTAGGGGCCTCCCAGGGGCCCACTTGACAAAACTTATGGATTTGTCGAACAATTTTTGAAATTTTTATTTTTGTTTGTGATTATTTATCTTATGTAAAGCTGTTCGTTTTGATTTTTACTTATTTCCCTCGGTTCGGTTAAACTGAATTTACCCGACAAAAAAAACCGATAACCCGACAAACATGTTTTAATGACAAAAATTGTGTTTTGTTTTACTAAAATTTATCATAAAAAAATTTCAACATTTTATTCTTAAATAAAACTTGTTAGAAATTAGTTTAAATATTTATATTTGTTATAAGGATTGATTTTTAAAATTATTTTCTTAATAATTTATTTTCAAAAACCCAAAAAAAGAAGTTATCGGTTAACCCAATGGTTAATAAATTTACTATTAAGGTTAAGAAACTTTTTAACCTGTTTAATTTAGAGTTAAGATTTTTGTGTAAGATAAGGTTAAAAGTTTAATGCATTTCTATTTAAGTAATTTTTAATTAGTTGTTATCGCTGTTATAAAGGTTTATAGATATATTGATGAATTTAAAATTCATTAGTGATATTGTGAGGGAGAACTTAAACAGAGAGTGAGATAAATAATTGAATAACGAACGAAGGCTTCATACTTTCAAGGACTCAATATAGAGTATTACCTGTATTGAGGTAATATAAGGCCTATAAACCTAAAACATTTTTTTACATTTTATGTAAGCATATTTATTTATTGCTTCGTTTTATAGTTAAATGTGTCATAAAAATAATTTAAATGACAAACATTTTAAAAATTTATTTCAATTTTATTTTGTCATGAGTTTAAAGCTTTCTTGAACTTTTTCGCAAAACAAATTGTAAATAATTTATTTGCAAATTTTTATAATTAATTTGATAGGCTTTGTACCCGTTTTCAAACACGTTCACCCAACCATTAATTAAATTTTTAAATAATTTTCAATACTTTTCCCTATAATCTTATGACAAAATCTAAATTTTTCCGCTTACTATTATTTTGACAGAATATCGTAATTAAAATTTTTGAATATTTGTGCATATCAGGGATTATTTGTAAATCTGGGAAAAAAGCAGGAAAATAAAATCACTTTCAATTAATTATTTAAAGTTAATAGAAGTTAATATATTAAGCTCCGGGTCTTGTGATCAAAGAAAAAATTTTCCAGGAAAATCCGCTCATTAATTAATCGCTTATAAATTCGATTCAATTAGAAATTATTACAATTTTAATCAATAGTTAATTAACGATTTTCGCATAACTATTCGTGACTTTTTCAAAATATTTTAAATTATTTTGTACGACATAAGATGCGTATTAAAAAATGAAAATTTGAATTGAATGTTAACGCTTAACCTTGAATTTTAAACAAATTCGGAGGTGAATTAGAGTTTCATAATTCATATATTATTATGCTTTGAAAAAAGGGAGAGTGACTGAAACATAGAATGAGATTAATAATTTTATGTTAATACGAGTGCCTCACACTTTCAAGGACTCATTTTATAGCAATATATGTGTTTCTGTATTTTAAGGCCAGAAGCAGCAAAACATTTTAAGGAAACATTTTTTATTAAAATTTTGTTACGTTTTATAGTTTACTGTCACGCAAATATTAGCAAACTTTTAAATGACAAAATATTTTCAAAAATATATTTTGAAATTTTTGAAAAATAAGTTTATCTTTAAATTAATTTTCAAATTTTATTTATGTGAAACAAAATTGCAGTTAAATTGCATTAAACTTTTTACTTTTAATTTGATAAGCTTTGTACCCGTTTTCAAACCCCTTAACCCAGCCATTAATTAATTTTTAAATAATTATCAATAGATTTTCCTATAAAATTCACACAAAAATCTGAATTAATAAAAAAGTTTACCTTTTAATATTATAATAGCATCAATCGCTGAGTCCGCTATAATCCGAATATTTTTATTTAAAAAAAAATCAAAATAATTTTTATATAATTTAAAATGCAATTATAGGCGCACACAAACACACATACTCGCACAAACAAATTTTTAAAATTTGTTATTTTAAAAATAAATGATAAAAATTTTCTGAAAATATGGAATTTACAGTAATATTCATAATTTAGTTGTATCACAATTAATCAAAAAATTATGGATTTGTTTAAATTATAATCTTAATTAAAACGATGTTTTATGATCACTTTTGAAAACTTAAATACTTATATGTGTCACTTCCTTGTTTTTGAATTGTTTGAAGATTAATGCGCAAACAGAAATTTTTTTCATTTAAAATGCTCGCACAGAAAACATGCATAAAAATTTTATTTCTAAACAATTAGAAAAACCTGTATTACATTCTGTAAAAATTCGGTTACATTAAAAATATAGCGCCTCTTAATAAATTCATGGTCAAAGCCACGATCGTCTTTCAAGGCTTACATAACAGCCTTCAACTTTCTCTCCTCTCAAAACCGGAAACGGAATCCGAATAAACCGTATCTGTACTACTTTCGTTAAAATTAAGTAAATTAACAAGTTTATGCTAATCTATCACTAAAAAGTAAAATGTATGATTATGTTAAGGTTATTTGATAACTTGATATGTTGTTATGATGTAAAATAAGTTATAACGTATTTTTAAAAATTTATATCACCGTTTATTAACTTATTACTGTTATAAAGCAAATGACAATTCTAACTATTTTCGCTATACGTCATGATAAATATAATAAATGTCGTTTAAATGCAAATTTCACACTAATCGTAAATTTGTCGCTAAAATCTGTTGAGTTCATTAAACTACCGGTACATTCAAATGTTTTTAAAAAATCATAGTAACTTTAGTGATATTATAATTAATTTTACAAACTATTAAAACTTTATTACTAAATATTACTTCTAAATTAAATCTAGTTTATTAACATTATTTATAATTTTACATTAGTATTCTGAACACTTTATAATTGTTAACAAAATTGTTGTCACTGTAATTGTACATAATATCAAAGTTTTACTGTTTAAACAAAGTTCCTAAACTGGGCTATAATGCGTGTTCAATATAACTACGTGTTCCAAATAAAAATGAGTTCTACTATATTTTCAAACGCACTCTTAAAAATTTGTTTAATTATACGTAATTAAAATTCAAATTGAAAATGGAAAGACATAATATTAAAATCATTAGCATATAACGTCCCTTTAGTAGTAAATACACTGTCATAATATAAAGTAATACGTATTGTTAAAAATATAGTTGAATTATAAAAGTTAAACATCGATAATTTAATTACTGCTGGAAATACGCTGCTACTTCTACTAAAATATAAAAAATCCTTATGTGTTAATTTTAATCACCGATTCTCGAAAAGATTCCATTTGCTGTTCGGTATAGTATGGTAAAACGCTATCATATAGTTTTTTTGCTTGAATTTCCAATGGATTGCATTCTTGTTTCATGTTATTCACAACAGATAACAAACTATCGAAACCATTGGTAGACTTTTTAATGCCAATGTAATCGTAAGTACAAACGAAGTGAAGCAATAGAATAAGTACTACTTTTAATCTTTCGACAGACACCACATTCGGAACAAATAGACAAACCAATAGAATTAAAGCTGAATACGCTAATTGTTGTATTTTGCTTTTATCGATTTGAATGCCGAATAATTCTTCATAAGGAATATGATTAACGTCCCAATAATATGTACTATAGTTTATTTTGAGATTTGCTTTAATTATTTTCAGAGAAAAATCTTTAAATATCCCTTTAATACTAAAATCCATAAGTATCTAATTAGTACCATATCATCGAAAAGCTTACTTTTTCAATGTGAGCTATAAATGTTTGAGTATAACTATCATGAACTTACATATTTAATTTTTTCCGGTTCGGTGAAGGATAAGCTGTTCACCTGTTTTATTTATTTAAAGTACTATTACTGGAGAATATATAATTAAAGTAACGATGTTTAAAGAAAGTTAACAAAGTATTAAGTTAATACCATTATATTGCTAAAAGTATTAAATGTATATATATGTGTTAAACTCATCAATATTATAACGTCGTTAGTTCGTCGCCAAGTTGTTAAATGCGTCATAAAATAATAAATTTTTTATTTTAATAAAATATTTACTCTATTTAATAATTTTATAAATTTACTTAATGATAGAGACACAGAACAAGAAAATGAATTAACAATAATTATTATAAAACACAGGGTTTATAAGGAATACAGGAATTTAACCTTATTTACCGTTATTTACTACTGAAATCTAAATTACACTAATTTTCATTAAAAGGCAATACATTTTAAAGTTTTACACTCAAATTCTACTATTTTTGTTTAACTAAAAATAATGCGAAAACTAAAGTTAATAATTCGTAATATACAAAATAAAATACATTTTATTTAAACCCAATATTGACAAGAAATATTTCTATTTTTATAATATTTATGGCAATTTTTAGACATATTTATTAATCAGTTTTAGCTTATTTGGCCATTATAATATCCCTACATAAATATAATGCCGTGTCTAAATTAAACCCTTAATTCTATTATATTAAATGTCGACCACTAGTCAAAAAGTAAGTTCCTAAATGAAATTCCTATTTCCACTCTTTTAAAAATAAACCCAAAACTTAATTATGTCGACCATTAGTCCAAAATTAATTCAATTACTCAATTTTGTCGATTACTATTGTCTTTGTTGTATGCTTTTCATGGCAACTAATTATAACAGTTGGAATTGAAAACAACCAAATTGTGTAAATGTTTCCATATTTACTAGTGAGATCTTGTGTGAAACGACATGTTTAACCATTTATTTGTATGTAATTCTTGATGAACACTAAATGGTTTTAAATAATATAAGAATGATATATTTTTTATAGATATTTATTTAAAGATATCATAATTAAATTGATAAAAGTAAGATTTTATTATATAACTGTAATAACTTTTATTTATGGATTATCTAAATTTAAAATTATTTTTGTTTTCATAGAATAATCTTATATGATAATAATTTTTCTTATTTTATCTTATTTTATCTTGACTTGATTTCATAATATTAAACAAATCATTTTAATTTATTAGAAATTTTATTGTTTATGAATATTATAAAAGAATTGATTAACCTTTGAAATTATTACTTGTAATAGTAAAAATAAGTGGACTTGGATTAAAATAGGAACATTTATAATTAATACAAAATTTTTATAAACTAGTTTTCTCACCATTATCATTGTTGCACAACGCTCGATCGGATGGCGCTTAAAAGTGAGCTCGAACGGCGAGCATTTAATATTTACCGAGCGTGATCGTCGGTTGCCGAGCTTAGGTCCTCAAAAGTAATATTGAAAATAAGGATTCTCAGTCAAAATTTTATTTTAGAAAATGAAACGATTTAGTTTATAAAAATATATAAAAATATTTTGTATATTCTTTAAAAGTGAATAAAATTTTATATTAATAAGGCTAAAAAATTTTTTATATTGTTGCGATTCTGGACACAGTACCGCCGATTCCTTATAATACCTAATACCAAATATCTTAGGCGCTTCACGATACGTTAAGTTAAACTAATGAATGGTCACTGACTTCAATAACTAATAACGATTTTAATATAACACTTAAATAATACAATACAATGCGTGTTTGTGTAACTCGTTGTTTGATATGTGAAATTGAACAGTATTGAGTGTTTGTGTCTGATTGAGAGAACGTAAGTAACTGAGTTTGACTGCTTGAGAGTAACTGTTAACTGTTAATGTGAATATGTGAGTAAGCGCTTAAATGGAGATATATTGCTAATAAGTGAAACGATACCAATACGTTTAAATAACCCTAAATAGCGTAAAAATGAGTAATAATTGAGTAATATGTGATTATAGTGAGAAAATGTATAAAAATTTTGACATTAAAGATAAATAGAATATATTTAGATTAAGAAGCGCTTAAATATATTATAAGTAATGGTAGTGGACTTTGGTGTCACTATAATATTAAGATTCAATTTAAACTTACGCTCAGTGAGGATATAAGGATACTCATTACCTGATAAACATTACATACAACAATGAAATTTTTAAAATAATTTTCAAAAAAAAATATTTTCAAAAAAGAATTTTTAAATTAATATTTTTTTCAAAAATGAAATTTTTTATAAAAAAGACTTTTCTACAAAAAAGTCATAAAATCCCTTTATTAACATAAAGAAAAAATCCATTAATAAATATGAAGACTGTGTACAGACGGATAGGCAGACATCCCAAATCCAATAGCTGACTATTACAAAGTGAGCTAAAAAACAGATATAGCGTTGTATTAAATAATATATCTGCTATATGTCAACAACAAAAGTGATATGAGCTTTCATGTTATAGTTTACATCTACGTTCGTTTCATCTATATCCCTTTACATCTACATAAGTTTACAATTACTTTACCAGAATTTATATTATTTTTAATCTATATCATATGATTACGTCAAGTGCTCTATTAGCTATATTGGCGTACATAATTGATCGAAGCTTATTTGTAAGAATGGTTAATGTTTGATAATATAGATTAGAAAAATTCATTAATCCCTATGAACTTTTAAAACCTTTAATGCTTTTGCATCATGAAAAGTGTGACCTATTTTTTAATCATTAAACAAATCTAAAAAACATAAGAAGACAATTTAATTTACAAATTGTGAAAAACATACAAATTGAAAACAATCATTTTTTCTTATACTCACTAATTTGGTCATCTAATAGGGTATTAGAAAGTGAATCAAATAAAATGCTTAAATTATTAAGTATTATGTTAGACTATCTCAAGCAACAAAGTTATGACTTCATTAATTTTTTTCTCTGATAACAAATCGCTTTTACGCATTAGATTATATATATAGTTTTATCAAAAGGCAGTAATGTTTTTCCTGTTGAAGTTGTAAGTACTATAGAAATTGTTTCCTTTACTTTAAATATAACAGATTCTAATTATAAATTGAATTTACTAGGTATTTCATTAGTGTTTAAATATTAAGTCAACATTCAACCATTTCATTTGGTTAGAAGAATAAGTATTAAAAATTTGTTTTATAATTACTTAATAATCATTATAAAAATATTTTTTAATATAATATTTATAGAAATAAATATAATTAAATTCAACATATATATAATGTTAATCCCAATTCATTGACTCAATTGAAATTATTTTTTTTTGGACAAATTATATTTCTTTGATTAAATATAAAAAATGTATTAATTTTAATTATTTGAGTATAGAATAATTATTAGGATGCATGCAAAATGGAATTCTATAGAAAGTTTTTATGTTTTAATCTAAGACATACTTTTGTTGTTAGAACGAATTATTATATCGAAAAATATTTATTTAATATATTAGAGCGCTATATTAATTTATAAAAAAAACAACCTTTATAAAATTTCTCTTCTTGTGTACGTAATTGATTTTTTATAAAATACACATCGGCCTATTAAAAAATAAGGCACCCAAGCTATGTTAAAAAACTTTCGAAACTATTATAATAAGTTTTAAACTTAAATTAAAATTCTCAATTTAGTTTTTTATCTCCTATTTACTATAATGAAAGCGTAAAACAAAAAAAAATATTTTTTAATATTATATTTAAAGCTATTCAAAAATAAAAGTTACTAAAGTCCACTTAAAAAATTGAGTAAGACTAATCGAGGATAATGTAGAGGTATTAAGATATAAAAATTTACAGTTTATATAAAATAGATTGCAAAATGGAAAATAATAACGATAAAGATACGATACGCACAAATGTATTGTCTAATAAAGAAACGACTTTTATCCAAAATATTAATACTAAAGTTAGGAATTTTACGAGGAACTTCAGAATGTGTCAAACATTACTAAAGATGCAAGATTATCTATCCTAAAGTCAACGAAAGTGCGTCCTAGAGCATTGATTAGAACACTACAAGACTATCAGAAAGATTGCAAGTGTCAAGAATTGAAAAGTGAACTGAAGAGTTTAATTTACAGTATTGAAGATATGATTCCAGGAGGAGAGACTCGTTTATTTGTATGTCACAGCAAAAAGAATATTAAGACAAAGCTAGAATTTGTATGCGTCGCCGTTCGTATGTACAAATATGAAAATGAAACAGTGTCAGATTTCTGTGTTTCGACCTATTCTTATGCAAAATCAATAGACTCTGTAGGTCTGGCTACTGGTTTAGGCACACTAGCGTGTGGAGTGGATTTTGGTGCATTTACTGGGCTTGGCATTGTTACAGGTGTTGGACCTATCATTCTTGGATCTATTGCTGCTATTTTAGCGGGCATTACGGTTATTGGGGGTGCAGCAGCAACTGCTGCTTCTTTGGATACAAAGTTAGAAGAAAACATGAGGGATATTCTGGAAGCAAGTTTTCTAAACGAACTTGTTAGTCGCGGTCACGCAGTGCTCCAGCATGGAAAACTATTTTTAAAACATAGCAGCGAAGATACTGAAGAAGAATAAAAGAATAAACAGAAAAATTCGATTAATTATTTTCATTATTTTAAGTCAGACTATTGATTTGTATTCTTTATGATAAAAAATTTTTTAGCTATAAAGACTGTTAAAAAAATTCACTCAAAAATAAAGACGGTTTCGGACTTTAAACCTTTTCAAAAGACTAATCAGAATAAACCTTTTCAATTAGATTGATCTCTATAAGCATAAAGTATATATTTTGATTAAATAACTGATATTAGATTTTTTGAATTTTTCAAAATATATAGATTTTAATAATTATATAATATAAGCTAAAAACTCTGTATTTTTCATTGTTAAAAAGAAAATTTTATTGAAAGGTCTATGGGTAAATTAAATAAATTACTTATTAAACATTATAAAACTCCTTTTAAATGTTCATTTTCTTGTTTAATTTTAAATGTATGACACATTTTTGAATACGAAAATTTCATATATAACTGAATATATTGTACTGTAATCTGTATTCAATAAAACTAATGGCAAAACTCAATATGGAAAACAAATATTTAAGAATTTATATTAATCTTTTTAAATCTATGAAATTCTTTTAAGAATAATATAGCGAGAAAGAAAAAGTATTTTTTATATTATTAATTAAATTTACACAAGAAATGATGAAAGTTAACTAATTTTTTAAATGTTCATTCTCTTGTTTAATTTTAAATTGTATGACTCAATTTCGTATACACGAATTTCATATATAAATGAATAAAGTGTAATTCGTATTCAATAATAATAAAGGCAGGTAAAAGTCAATAAGGAAAACAATACTTAAGAATTTACATTAAATCTTATTAAAACTTAGAAATGCTTTTAAGGATAATTTTATAAGGATATGGTTTGAGTTCAGCCGAAATGCATGTTTGCCACAATAAATCACCGTTTTGTGGACCATTTTCTAATTCAAACAGATAACCATCAGTTGATTGCAAAACACAAACTAACACTCGTAACAACAACTCAGGAGTGAATCGATTTCCGACACACATTCTCTTCCCAGTACTGAACGGTATGAAAGCTGGATCTCTATTCGCGATAAACAATC
>JAQGAW010003451.1:0-12530 GCA_034698025.1 Phthiracarus crinitus | reverse complement strand
GTCATGGTTGGACAGGATGACCTAAATGAGAATAGAAATGATGGAATGGTTTTTTTTTGTTAAAATTTATAATCATTTCCGCCCGACGAAGTCGGGCTTTAACTCTAGTTTTTAATAATATTAATAATTAAAGTATAAATGAGATATTTGTTTTAGAAAAATTATTTAGATAAACCTTGTGAAATAAAATAATTTTTTTAATGCAATTTTATTGCATAAACTCTTGTGTCCTTCTTTAAATCAATAATTTCTTAATAGTAAAATTATTTATTTTTCAAGATCTTAAAATAATTAAATCTTTTAAATTTTAAGACTGAAATATTTTAAATTTGGTAACTTTGTCAAATTGTAATTCGAAATGAATTAACTTACCGAATAAAATATAATTTAAAGATTATTAGATAAATTTTATAAAAGAAAATGTCATACTTATTAAGTTAATTTTATAACTTACATTGTGTGCATATTAAAATGCGTACATAAATTAATTACTTTTATTTTTATGAATTTAAAATTGCTAATGTAAGCTTTTTGTGATAAGATTGTAAGGAAGTAAGTTTTATTTTACATATACCAACATTTCAGTTATTTTATTTTTATCATATTTTATTAGATACAGTTGCTAGTTACTTAAGATATATAAATATTAACTATAAAATATTTTTTGTTTATTCAAATATTGATAATTATAAGTTCTTAATAAATATTATTAGTATGCTTCTTTATTATTTAAAAAAAATTAAAATTCTCTATATTATTAAAATAATCTATATTTGTAATATATTTAATTTATAAAATATAAAATTTTAAAAAGCTTCAATTTAATGATGCTTTTTTGAATTTTTGAAATGTTGGCCTTCCCTCCAAATAATTGTATATATTTTAACTATTAATTATAATTTTTTTTATCTGACATTCTTGTAGAATAGTTGCGTTATTTGTATCGTGTTTGACGTTTGTAAATGGCGTTCTTGTATTATTATAAATATTGACAAATATGTAAATTCTCATGTCAAAATTTAGATATTCTAGGAAATTTAAATTTCTATGATAATTAGCATTTATATTTATTTATTTTTGTTTTAAAATTAATTAACACAAATATTTTTAATCTAATAACAGATAAATACGAATATCCGAAATTTAACTCTGAATTTTTTGAAGAAAAAGTAATAGGAGATGGTGCAACTTCTACTGTTTTTAAAGTAATATCAAGAAGAGATAAGGAAAGTTATGCAATGAAGAAAATTCCATTTGAACTTAACGAAGCAGAAGAAATAATTAAGGAAATAAAAATATTATCTAAACTTGACAAGAATTATGTTGTAGAATATATTGATAGCTGGATAGAAAATAATTATTACATTGATAAACGACATTTAATTATTTCAGAACTTGATCCGCAAAGTATATTTCGAATCCCCAGTAAAAGGTTAATTTTACATATTCAAACCGAGTTATGTATTATTTCTTTAAAAGATGTAATAAAACATTTAACAGAAAAGACTAAAAATACGATTAAAATAGAAAATTACAGCATTTCCTGTGAAATATTAAATCAAATAATAGATTCTGTTGAATATTTACACACATTAAATCCAGAAATAATTCATAGGGACTTAAAACCAGATAATATTATGATATCAAAAGGAAATAATAGATGTATAAAGTTAGTTGATTTTGGAATATCAACGTATCATTCAATTATAGAATTCAAAACACACACAAAAAACTTAGGTACCGACCCATATTGTGCCCCTGAAACGACTGAAACTAATTATGACACAAAAGCAGATATTTATAGCTTGGGAATAATTATCAAGGATTTATTCAACATAAATTTAAACAGGTTATTTTTAAATTAGTTCTTGTAACTGAAGTTTATACAAATATTTTAAAATGTTAAGAAAATTAATGATATTTAATTGAAATAATACATTGTTTTTGAGATTGAAAAAAAATAGAAGTAATATTTTAAATGGGATACTTTTATATATATTCTGAATTATTTTATGGCATTTAAATTTTTTATTTTTGCATTTCTTTTATTTAATTTTATTTTTAAGCAGGCAGTAACTTTAACTAAATTAAATTAACAGAAATCTATTTTAACCTTTTAGTAATTAATTTTTCCTAAGCTATTAATTATTAAACAACACAAATTTCTGTTATGTTTCTTCTAATAAAACCAAATAATTTTAAATTTTATAGAAAATAATATTAATTATATCTCTACAATTAATAAATTATATTATACAATTTAAGATATACTTTTTAACAATTTTTTAAATAGCTTTCTATTTCTTTTTAAACTTTTTAAAAATTTATTTGCTTTTTTACATGCCTTTTATAAAATCCAAAATTGATTTAAAATAATTTCCACAGGTGGGCGGACGGACATACTTTTTGAATTTATTTTTAAATGTTTAAACATAGGCTGTCCGGTAAATTTTCTGGTAAAATAGAGGTTGTTTTTCATGGGTCTGATTGCTAATTACTGGCTTATTTTGACAAAATCCAGCAACTGTGTACACGTGGACAGACAGAGGGGTAGACCTGATGAAATCTTTAATCTCGGCTTTTCTCATAGTCAAATAAAACCCCTATAATTATAAAAAATATTTATAAAATTCTTCAAATTGTTTTCATAAGTATGATTTCATAAATAGAAAGTATACCTACTGATTAACCTAGAGAGATTTTAATCAATAAAATTAATTTTGATGTTTACAATTCTGTTAGTGATTTAAATCAAGTTGAAGAAATTATACAAAAAGAATATAGACATATCAAGTTATTATGTCTAAGCTGTCTAGACCCACTTACAATTAAAAGACCGACATGTACAGAAATCAAACAAAACAACAAGTTATGGATTTATGTTCCCATAATTATTAATCTTTATGAAACATTATTAAATATCTCAAATTCTAAAAAAGAAGATAACACAATAATCCATAGTCACTATACAAATGAAACAACATCATTGGATTTAAGTGGTAAATTTTAATAAAATATTATTAAAAATTTTTTATTAATGTTTATTATTAATTCCTCTAGCTCATAAAAAAACAATTTTAATCCAAGAGTCATTTAATATAAATAATTTTCTTGACGACTTATCTCGTATTATTGACTTTGATAAATTATATTATACATTTCAATATAATAGATTCCGTATAATTTTTCCTAATTACGAATTAACTCAAGACAACATGGTAATTATCATATATTTAAAAATCTTATAACAAAAATGTTTTTTTAAACTTAGAAAGATAATGATGCAAAAAAAGAATTTATAAGTAACTGCATAAAACTTAATGAAAAAGAATTTGTGGCTCTTTTATTGCATAGTGGAAATACAAATGCTTCAAAATTAATACATCAATCCGTTGTAGAATTAACGGAACAATCAAAACTTGACCCAAAATATGGAGAAATTTGGTCTAGTTGTCCGTATGTAAACTTAACTCCTAATTTAGATCGGATAAAATTAAATCCAAAAATTAATAAAAATACAAAAAAAAATGTCTTTCGATTTGACAAATCTCCTAGAGGCATCTTTATTATAATTAATAATTATTTTACTTTTGGAACTTTTAAAGAAACTCAAAGATATCGAAATATATTTTATCAGCTTCATTTTGACGTAAAAATTGAGATCAATTTAACAAGTGATGAATTGATAAATAAGCTTAATAATTTATCCAAAGACTATTCCGAAACAAAAGATCAAGCGTTTTTTTGTTTGATTATATCATGTGGCAAGAAAGACTCTCACATAATTTGTTCTGACCAAAAGAAAATAGAACTCGGATTAATTTTTGGTATATTTGGAGATAATAACTGTCCCTCTATGACAGAAACGCCGAGGATTTTTATTCTTAACATTTTTTCGGAAGGTTTAATTATAAAAATAATTTAATAATTACATATTAAAAAATATTTCTTATTTTAGATTTTTGCTTATCAAATAGACAAGTTTTAAAATTAAAACAAGCTAATATTAAGCAAGAAAAGCATACCGATCATAATTTTTTTATTTGCAATATATCATTAGATGGTATGTAAAAGTTTATTCATTTGTAAATCACAATAATTTTAATTAAGTTAAAAGAAAAGCAAAATATTATTAAACTAAATATAAGCAAACTATAATTTCTTTTTAAAAATTTAAATATTTTTTAAGTTTTCAATACTGATTTAATTTTGATTTTAGTATTCATGACAATACAAATTTTCATATTGATTTAATTTTTTTCATTTTATATATTTTTATTTTGATTTTGCTATTATATTCTTTTTATTTTGAAACATATTATAAAACAAAATATTCAAACATCACAAAAACTCTCTATTTATAAAAGTTTTTTATTATAGAAGATAGTGCAAATGATTGGGAAAATATCTCTAAATTTGGATCAGCCTTTTGCGATGTGCTTGTTCAAAAATCTTGTAGAAGGGATATAAATTCGATACTCATTGACGTGAGATATATTTAATTGTTGGATTTTTTATTTATCATCCCTATCAAAATTTTTTGCTTAACACAGTTGCTTTATTTATATTAATATTTTTGGCCAATGTAAATTTTAAAATTTTAATAGATTCAACTAATTTTTATAAAAATTTTATAATTCTTTATTGTAATTTAAATATAAAACAGGATCCTATATTTAAAAAAAATTCATTTTTTAAAAAATATACTAATATTACCTAAGAATCATTTAAAATAAAATAACAATTATAATAAAAGTTAAATAAATTTGCCTAAAATTTATCAATAATATGTATATTCAATAACCTGGATATTTTCTAATTTCAATTAAATGGTTAGTCTGCCAGGTGACGCCTCCCCTTAACATTATTATCTCTAGTAATAAAATCATTTTCCTTTTTATATGCTTTAAATTATTTAAGTATCAAAAATTTTATTTAATGTACATTAAATCAGCATCAAGTAAGGCACTAATAATATATAATATAAAATTTTTATAAATTTGTAGTCAATTTAATTTTTAACATCTTTATTTAGGCAAACAATCAAATTAAAAAATTATATACAGATAAATACATAATTGATTGGAGTCAAAAATTGACTAAGCATTTATGGTTTCACCCTTCAGTACCATTCGTTAAAGAGCTACCAAATAGATTAAGTCTTACATAAAATATTATTTATAAATATTTATTATTATATAAATGATTTTATAATATGATATAACATAAAGATTTTTTGTCTTAAACATTTAAGAATAAAACAGTTTAATTTTAAATATATATATTTTGCTCACAAGAAACATTGAACTTTTTGAATTTAAGTTATTCTTACAGTTTTTTCAAAAATTTGTGCCAATTTGTAAAAACCTTTAAAACATTTGATACTATATTTTTTATCTAATTTTAGCTAATTCAAGTTCTCACTTTTCATTAAGTTAACAATAGCATATGTTATTTTACAAGCTCTTTACTCATTTTAATTTCTTTTTATCTTCAAAAATTTTCTCATTGTCAAAATACAAGTTTTATAAGAATTTTAAAATAAAAATAAAATTAGAAAAAAATAATTAGAATTAACAAACATAATTAGCTCACGTAATTTTCGAATTGAGATAATTTAAAAGAAATGTCAAATTTTAATGAGTTTTTGTCAAATTTTAACATTTTTTATTTATATCTATATAAGCATCTAACAATATTTAATATTTAATTTAAAACATTATTTTTAAAATTAATAGTTTAACAAGAACGATACATTCATAGAGAACTCACTTTTTATTAACTTTTAATAAATATATAATTAAAAGCTGTCAGAAAATATAGCCGTTAGCTCAGTTGTCTAATTCTTCTGTTTATTAGTCTTATACTATCAGAATCTAAGCTTCCTTATGGTAAAATCATTAGAAACGAAGGGAACTTAATAGGGTAAATCCAGGTATACCTTTTTTAATTAAATTTTAAATTTAAAAAATTAAATAATTAAAAAAATAAAATTTTGATGAGCCAAGGGTAGAGGGCCTGGCTTCGATTCCCATCATCGTCTTTAATAACTTAATGGATAATTGCGGATGATCTTTGTACCGATTCTGGACAAGACATTATCGGTGATCATAAAGTGGTAATCTATTTGATTATGGCTAGTAAATAAATGGTAGAATACTCTTAAGAAGTCATGAGTTTTAGAAAAATTATTGATTAATTAAAATAATCTAATTGAAATAAATATAATTAATTTAACGAAATTTTATTATAAGTAAATTCAAAACTTAGATTGAAAAACATAGTGGTTTGTAAATTGAAAAATTTGATTCATACAGATTTACTTTGAAAGAAATATTTCGTACAAAAAGTAAATCAATCTGAGTATTCCCTTTGTAACTCCAGTGCTCAATAAATTAAATCGAAGATTACTCTTAAAACCAAGAAATTCTTTGATACAATCTTTCATAGCATCAATATTTATATCACCTACTAAAATAACTTTTTTATATGTGTTTTCACTTAAGCATTCGTTAATTTAATCCATTAGGTACTGTTTAGAAATTTTCAACTCAATTATAAATAAGAACTAAATTAATATCATTTATACTTATTCGTATAAAATAACAATATGATGTCTTTCCCTGGTTGAATTTTTTCATATATATCACATCTTATATATATTTTGAGTAAACAGCACATGAATACGATTTTCTTATCTTTTTAGATGTTATCTGCATTACCAAACTAATAGACTCGAAATTAATTTTTTCTACGTCCAAAATCCATGTATTCGCAAATTATAATTAATCGGCTGACATGTAATTGATATCACGTTGAATTTCTTTGTAATTTTTTTCTAATGACTATACTTTGTTATATATTATTTTATTACTATTAGTTTTGTCATCGCATAAGAAATTTATTGAGTAGCTGAGTTTCGCATCTATTCTAATTAGTTTAACTTCTGATTCAACTTCCATAACAGCTTCAATTATTTCTGGGTAAGAAAAAGTAACCATATTTGAAGAGACTTTTAGCAGTTGTTGAACGACTTATTGCAACGTAGACATGTGAAAGGAAAAGTCGTTTGTCTTAAGAAGATATTTCCACAACACCTTCGTCATAACATTGTCATTGCGCTTTATTTATTGTTAGGGCTTGGCTTGAAACAACAAGGATTATAATCCTAATAACTCTAACGTTTTGCTTAAAATTCGGATAATTCATATTTATCTCACGTGTTATTTTTCGATTTGTGTCCAATTTGGATCATAACCACTACATTTAATCGCATATTGATATTTTTGCTTCTACTGATTTATTTGTAAATAGAATCCATAATTTATATGGTTTACTATCCATAATTTGGGACATGACTCAACCATTTTATGTGTACTACTAGCTCCGTTAACTAGTCCATCTTCAATGTTGATATTTATAGTTATATATTTAACTTCTTCTTTAATTAAAATATTTGTATCCAATCCAAATGTTTCTGTTATTTTCTTCAATTCAATTATTTTTAATGATTTGTATTTGAGTGTGCTGAAGTCGCCTTCTGCTTTATCTTCATCACGGGATTATAATGCTTTGTTTATAATCTTGTTAAGAGTAGTTATATTATTAAATTTGAAATCGGCATTTGTTCTAAACAAGTTTATTGCATTAAATTGGGGTTTTATGTTGGTTCCATTATATTTGCGAGACTTAAATAATGCAATATAATCACTAGTACAACTCCTTGTTGCTAAGTTGTTTAATGCCTTCGCAAATTATCTTTTTTTGTCTCATGTGCTCTGATAATTCGTATGCTTTAAATTATTTCCATAAATGATTTTCCAATAGAGATCCATATTTGTTTTTCGTATTAATCTTAAAGGCAAAGAAGTCTTGATCTGGGAGAAGTTGATAGAAGTCACTGAAACAAATTACTTAAACGCCATCAAACAATTTTTATTTCCTAATATGTCTTTCAAACGAAGATTTATAAATTCAAATTGTGATATACCCACCGTAGATAATTCATCAAAACATCATGTTTATTGAATTTATATTTCGCTGAATTAAATTTAATAAAATCTAGATTATTTTAAAACTGTTTTATGTCAACGTTTACCAATTAGATTCTTTCATCCAAGGCACAAATAGTTTACTTTGACGCGATAATAATTATATTCTTCTGTTTTTATATTATATCTTTTATATTTAATTATTTTGCGTTTTCTTCTTTTTCTTAAAATCCACTCTTATATTTTAAAGCTAATAAATCGCCTATTTATATTTCATAGGCTAATTCGTCATCGTATTCATTTACTGGCTTTATCATTTTTATTAGGTTTTTTAATGTACCTATTATAGTTTGAACAAAATTCTCATTGCTAAAACTTCTTTTTTTCTGGATTGCCAATTGCGGTGGTGAAGCGAGATCAACTTTTAGGTATCGGTATCCTTCATCAAATTTACATAAATTTTCAACAAAATCTTTATTAAGAAGTTGTCCTGTTGCAATATTTTAGGTATTCTTTATTTTTCGCAAATTGAAAGATATCTGTTTCGTAATCCTTTGAATATGACTTTATTTGTACATCTATTAAAATGTTTTAATTATCATTTACTTAAGCTTGAATATAATATGTGTTTATTTGTTTTTCGTGTTTCGCCGCAATAAATGTTGGGAAATGACAACTCTTATGCATATTGGTCTTTCATTAAAGACAATGGATATGTTCCTTCTCCTGGAACAAATGCGATAGATTTTGAAAAATCATTTTCACTCCATAAAGTATCATTATATGTCACATTGATTTCATCTTCTATTTATATCATTTCGTGGAATAAATTATTTGTTTCATTGATAACAGGTTCTGTTATCTCACATATAACATTTTTATCATCTTGTAATATTATATTTTCCAATTTATAAATTGTAGTATTTATTAAATATATCGAAGCGTTGTAACAAACTGCAGGACGAATTGTTTCGTTTAAGTAATGCGATTGATACATCTTTCTCTTAAGTTTTATCTGTATTGTATGTGTGTTATCGAATGTTCTTGGTAGAATATTTACAGTTGTGCCAACTTAAACTGGAACATTTACATCATATCCAAATTACTTTAATCAAAACTGTCGGTAACGTATACTTAATTCTAGGATTTGAATAAACTTCAAACGCGGGGATACCAATCGTTATCTATTTATGTCAAATCTTGTAAAACAACTGGAATAACTGGAAAGTGTTAGACCAATCGTTCTCCTTTAAAAAACCTTTACAAATTACGATATCACGATGACAACTAATGCAAAATTTAATTGTTTCAATTAAATCGCAAACACTTTCTAAAATTTCCTTTCTTTTTCCAGTGTTTAGTAACGCATTGAACGAATCTATGAATCGAAAATAAGTCCAAAACATGAACAACAGATAATGGTCGGTCCTATTTAAATGATAATTTCATAATAATGGCACAGATTCTCGAAGGTAGCATCTTAAGTAGCATCGTGAGAACTACTTCGAAATTCGATCAATTTAGTATATAGTGTTCTGATCACCTTAATCGAAACAGCTTGTAATAGAGAAAATCAGTAACAGGTACTTGGGGTACAATTTCGTCAAATCTAACATATAAATCGAAAATACCTTTAAATTTTCACCATCTGATCAGATATAGCGAAGTTATCAATAGAGTATGGTGCTTATCACCACACATATAACCGGTAATGATACGGTTATTCTGTGAAAGATAACTTTGGTATAATTTTGACCAAACTAACGTATCTGTCGAAAAAATTGTGAAATTATCACTAACGGATCATATATTGCGAAGTTGTCAATTGTGTACAGTGCAAATAACCGCCCACAGAACCGATTGTGATACGGAAATTCTGTAACTGGTAAGTGGTGTGGAATTTCGATAAAACTAACGTATCTTCAAAAAATGGTGAAATTATCACTACCGGAAAAGATATAGCGAAGTATTCAACCATAAATTAACATTAACAACAGAGTTACTCCAACTATGGTTTTTCTTCCAATAATGTATATTACAATTTTTTTCAACAACGAAAATTTTTTAACATTTTTTTACAACAATCAATATTACAGCTTAAATTTTTTTAAAAAAGACTCCTATCTTCAAATGGACTACTATCTATAAAAAGACTCCTATCCCTTTATTAACATAAAGAACTATGAAAATTCCTTTATTAATATAAAGATTGACCAAGTATAGATGGACAGACAGACGGATAGACAGTGTCAAAACCATAAGCTCTACTTTTGTTAAAAAAGTGAGCTAATAAAAAAATTATAACATTGAAAGATGCAGAATTACAGAAGGATAATAAAACTCTACAGAATGCGAGAATGCCGAATAACTTAATATTTACAATAATTTCCACTATTTCAATTACAAATATATGCCAGAATGATTTATTTTAAAACAAAATCGAAATAAAATATTCAATGTATCAAAAGATCATAATAAAATAAAAAAAGAACTATAGAGAGATAACTTTCAATTCAATAAATTTAATTTAAGCTTATGGAACAACTAGGCTAATCTTTCAAATAAAAGATTTGAAAAGTTATGATAGTATTAAATTAAAATAAATATACCGGAAACTGATAAAGACTGATAGGCATAATCAAATCAAAAGATTAACTTGTACAACAAGTACTTCAGCTAAATTATGAAAAAGTTTATAAAAAAATAAAAATTGAAAATAAAAATTTTAATTTAGATTTATAGAAAGAAAAATAAAAATGTTAGTAATCATTTCAATTGTTTTTTGATTTTGATATTTCAATTTTGATTGTATTTTGATTTTGACTGTTTCCTAACTATAATTTTGAATGTTTTTTGATTTTGATTTATGTAAAATTTTCAAGTTTGATTTCTTAAAAATATTTGGGATTTGAATTTTGATTTTTAAAAAGATTTTCATTTAAATTGTATTTTAGTGGTATTTTGCCACTATAAATTAATTTGATTATATTTTAATTTATTTTAAAATTTTATTTCTATTTTGATTGTATTTTTATTTTGATTAATGAATATCATAATACGAAATTATTTTTGATTTTAATTTTGATTTTCAAAAATCAAAACATCACTAGATTAAATATAATAAACATAATGAAAAAAATATTTATTTATTTCGCTATTTATTCTTCTTTAACTACAATTTTAATAAAAATAAGGAGAATGAACATTCATAAATGACCTCAATTTGTATTTCGAGTTAATTCAATATTTGTCTAAATTTTTAAATGTTTAAATATTTTTTAGCATTTTAATTATTGTTTCTATTGTTGTTCAACTAAATTTCATTTTTACTTTTAAGAAAACAGTACTTTTAAAACATAACATTTAATCGAAAAAAAATTTATAGATTAATAATTCATTGTTGTATCATCATCAGCTTTTATCGAGTTAACATCATTTAAATTGCAGTTAGAGAAGCATTTTTAAACCATATTTATCTATTTTTGCAAATACTTTAACCAATTATTATATTTTAGTACTTCAATGAGAGTCTTGTTAGTTTTGATAAAGTTCTATTTTGGCTTTATTCTGGTCAAAATCACACATATTGTTGTTTTAATCCATTTTAAGCCCATATTTTAGCCTATTATTTTCCAATTTTATCCAATTTTTAATCCATTTTTAACCAATATTAATTTTATTTTTAACCCATTTAAATTCAGATTTGTTCATTATTATCCAGATTTCATCATTTTTATGCCATTTAGACTATTTATGGACATTGTTAAACCCATTTTATTACATTTTAGTCATTTTTTTGAGAATTGAAGTCTTTTTTAGACCGGTATTAGTGTTGTTTTGACCAAATACGGAGGGAGGTACGGACGGACGGACAGACGGACAGACAGACAAGGTCAAATAAATAAGCTGGACTTCTCTCCGAAAAGGTCAGCTAAAAATAAAAATATTTGAATTCTAATAACTTTCTTATTTTTATTGGAATCTATTGAAGTTATCTTGCTTATAATATAATAATATATCAAAACATTATTATATATATATATTTTTTAAGTTCATTGTTGAGTAATAAATAGTTAAAAATCTCAGGCCCGAACACAACAAAAGCCTTATTGTTTTATTGTTCAAGGATTGGCCCAGCCCGAGCCCGACTATTCAAAAAGTCAAAAGCCCGGCACGATTAGGTCCGATTCAAACTAATACTTACAAAAAATTTTTATTTAAAAATTGTTGATATATGACCATAAAAACACTTAATTATCCACTTTAACAGATTTTTGTTTAGTTTTAAATATATTTTAATATTAATTTATTTATTATTAATATAAATTTAAAATTATTTTCGAGTACTGTAACATATATAAATGTGATATTCCATAAAAATGAGACTCTACAAAGCCCGGCCCTGACCATTTTTAGCTCACTTTAAATAAAGGAGCTATTGGATTTGGGATGTCTGTCCGTCTGTATGTCCGTGGACCGGTCTCTATGTTTATTAAGGGATTTTTTCTCTATGTTTATTAAGGGATTTTTTTAAAAACT
>JAQGAW010003450.1:0-12531 GCA_034698025.1 Phthiracarus crinitus | reverse complement strand
AGAGAACCCATAACTGGTTTGGATGCTATTTTCAATATGTAAAGTTCTACTTTCAAAGTTAAAACCCTGTATGATATCACCAATTGTTCCAACTGATCCAACAGTGGTAATAAATTGTTGGAATAATTGATGATTTTACGAAAATCATACTCTTATGCAAATCGGATAAGCGCTTCCTTAGTTAAATACTGATAAAATTTGTTAAACATATTAAACTAATTAACTTCCAAAAATTAGTAATGCGCGAGTAAGCGATTTTGTGAATTAAAATTTAATGCGTTACTCGCGAGTGAATTGAATTTGGGGGTAAAAATTCATCCATTTTCGCCATACTTGCGCGCGTGAGTACAGTACAGTATTACGCGATAATACTGTATTACGCGATAATACTTTATTAAAAATGTAATATTATACGAGTATCGGTAATAAAGTATATATACCTTATAAATTTGTGCAAAAATTTTTTACTCTAGTGACCACTCAAATTCTATGGTCAGTTTGAGTTAAGCTCACAAACCTTAACAACAAAAATTTGAATACAATTGAGCACACAATCGCATAAATTATATTTAAATTGAATTGACTTCATTACTGGGTTTCCATTGATGAGTATTTATTGAAGTATAAGTTACTTACTCACCTCTACATACAATTTTATTAATTATTTTAAATCACCTTTTTTGCGTAACTTATATGGTATTGACTTTAGTTGTGAACGCCAAACGTTATTCATTCCCGATATGTTTAAAATGGACACCAAATACGGTAAACTCAACCCATTGGCTTAATCCGAGAATACTTCTGTGAAGTTTCTATTGGAAAGTTGTTGACGCCAACTATACTGAAACAGTTCATACAGTATCATATCAATAAATAGCATTAAATAAAGAGACAAACGTTGACATATATATTTTTTACAAGTGTACAGTCAATTTTTCTACAATTTGCTAGAACTATGGTAATTAGTTTACATTACATAATCTACTGAATAGCGCGTAATTGCATATTGCTTTAAAGTGTTATAATATCAATTCAAGCCATTTGTAGGCGTTGTGCGCTTTTTTCAATCTGCTTTTTAAGAGCAATTACGCATTTAGCCATTGTTGGAGACGCGCGAGATATTACGTCCGTCTGATAATAGTCTGCTAATTCAAGCATTTTTGGCGATAACTTAATTGATGGCGAGATTTTTGGAATTATCGCTTTAATAGGAGACTGAATACAACTTTCATTTCTGATATTTCGATTATAATTAACCAAATTTGGCGATATTTGACTCATTCGTTGCCTTAAAGTAACAATAGTATCGTAGGGAAGCGTGTGATTTGATATTTCTGAAACGGCTCTCACTATTTTCCAATCAATTCTTGCCATCGATGGTGGAGTTATAGCAGATAGCGTTTGCTGAGCTCTTCCTTCAACATTTACATAAGTGGCTTGTTTTTCTGTAAAAGCAGCTCCTGGTAGAACAACATCTGCTTGCGATGCTCCTATGTCTCCAGTATGACCCTATATTAAAGTTATAGCAATAATCAATAATCAAATAATGATTACAATAACAATATTAACAATACCTGAAAGATGACAAAACAGTTCTTAGGTATTTTCAACGTGCTATCATCGACTCCAAACAACCAAATAATAGCAGGTTCGCCGTTATCTTCCAGTTTCAATTGACAATCAGGCTTTAAACCCAAATCAAATGCAGCCACTTGTGATGCATTTGCGTGTAACACATTAAATTGCATATTATATTTTTGTGATATAAATTTCACTAAATTATATGCATTCGATGATTGATTATTTCGAATAATTTGTTGACCCAAAATCAACATTGAATTTTTTGATTTCTCGATTTCGGAAACAATAGGATGTTTACCGATAGCAATCGAGTGGAGTGTATTCACATCATCGCCCAACCATTCATAATTGTAAAGCAAATCTAAATGTTTAGGACCAATAACTGCAATATTGTTGAGCCAATTCTCTCTCCAAGCTTTACGTATTCTTGCATTGAGCAGTGGTGCTTCAAATCTAGGATTAGTTGCGACTAATAACAAAAACTCGCTGTTTTCTATGTTAGCGATTCCGGTATTGAATAAATAATTATGTCTGAAATCTAAGTCTTTAAAGGCAGGACACGCCGATGAATCGAATTGTGAGTCAATATTTAAGAATATATTTTCCGAACCAATAAGATTTAGAAAATCTTTAATAGAAACCATAGTTTCAGCATCAGTATGCGGTCCAACAATAGCAACAACTCGAGATGGATTCACATGAGTTATAGCTTGTGAAACAGCAATCAGAGCGTCTTCCCAATCGCATTCTTGTAAGTGTGAGTCACTTGAAGGTCGCAATAGCGGAACAGTTAAACGTTGCCTTTTCAGTCCATCCACAGGAGCGAAACGAGACTTATCTGCTAACCATTCTTCATTAATATCCTCATGAATACGTGGAATTATTCTGAGTAAATCTCCAGATCGCTGACAAATCACTATATTAGAACCGACGCCATCCATTACGTCTATGGAGTCGAATCTTCGCAACTCCCACGGACGACCTATTAAGCCATTTATTCATTACAATTAGTGATCATCATTAGTACATCAGTAACTTTTAACCTTAATTCAGACTAATATTTTAATTAAACTTTAATCTTAACCGAAACGTTTTTAACACTTGAGTTAACCGATAAACCTATTTTACTTTTTTAAAAATAATCTAGTAATTTCATTAATCTTAATTTCAAAATAATTCTATGGTACTTTCTAAAAGGATTTGATGAGTTATTATTTTCATTTAACTTAATTTTATCAAATTTTTAATATACTTAATATATTAATTTATTAAAACTAAATTTAAAAATCCACATTTCAGTGTAATAAAACGACCCATTACTAGGGATATAAAATCGTTAGAAAAAAGGTGCAAAATAGTTCATTAATTGTAAAAAATTCAAATAATCGTTTGAAATTTTTTATCATTAATTACCGGTAAAAAGTGAACAATCATATAATATTTAATATTGTCTTAGTAAAGTATTTCTTTCTATTGTGTCTAAAAACGTTTAAGATATATAAAAATATCTTCTTTATGAAAATTTTTAAAAAATTAAATTTCGTTTAAAATATTAAAAATCGTTTAATTCGTTTATTTTAAGTTAACTTATATGGGAATTACAATATCTCTTTACTTGTTTTTAATACTTACTACCGTATTACCTAACAAGTAACGACATGTCGCTATAGTGTGAGAGACCGTACCTGTCGGTAGACCTCGAGGTATAACTACATGTCGCTATAGTGTAAGAATTTTTTCTACGAAATCCTTGACTATTAATTAGCAAGTTTTATGATTCTACATGTTTCTAACTTTACTAAACTTCTCAAAGGAATAGTTTTCTTTGTTTAAGCATTTTGTTTACACATTTAATTTTCAAATAAAGTTTTTGTAAATTCATTTGTAAAAATATGAATCCAGAAGTAAGTGAAAACTTTGATCAAACATGTACTAACGATGCAGAATCGGATACCGAATTGGATAATACTTCTCAAATAACTTCTATAATACCTAAAAGATCGTCATATACTGTTGAATTTAAGCTAAAAGCCATCGATTATTTAAGAGATGTCATGTCAAACAACAAATACAACGCATCTAAATATTCAAAACGTGATTTGGGAAAGTTTGTCTGTCGCCAAAACTTGATTTTATGGTTAAAACAAGAGCCGATTTTACAAGATATGAAAGAACAACGATCATGTTCTACGCGCCAAAGACGTCAAACTCGAAAAGATAAGGGTAGTTATGCACCAATGTTTCCCGAAATAGAATCACAAGTGCTATCAAAACTCATTGAACATAGAAATTCTGGGTTTCAAATATCCGATGAGGATATTTTTAATTTTGCTATTGAGGCTCGAGATATGATCATTTTTAAAAACTTAAAAAAACCGCCAAAACCAGGAAAAAACGTAAAAAGACCGAAAAATGTTATCGTGGAAGCATCTAAAGGTGGTTCAATGAATGAGGACCTAATGATTAAGTGGATGTCTACTGTCTGGAAACAGAGGCCAAATGGTTTTTTTGGTAATTTTTTAAATAGAAATGTTGGATCTCTGCTCGTTTTAGACTCGGCTCGTGCGCACACTACTGCTAAAGTTAAGCAAAACTTGCGTCGACACTACGGTACTGACATATGTGTCATACCTGGAGGTATGACACCTCTAATACAACCTTTAGATGTAGCAGTCAATTGGCCACTCAAACAACATTTCAGTAAACTATGGAAAGAATGGATGATAAGTTCTGAACAGAATTTCAAAGAAACGAATCAAAAATCTAAAATTTCGTATGATATTATCATTGACTGGGTTTCAAAAGTTTGGAAGGAAGTGGACATAAACTTAATCAAAACCTCATTTCTATCTTCTGGTATTACAACTGATGGACGCAGAAATGAGAATCAATACAATAATAAATTAATTAAAATATTTTCAAACGGATCTTGTGATGAAGAAACCACTGAACACACTGGAATGACTGACACTGAAGATGAGACAGACATTGAGTCAAATATAGAATCTGATAATGATTGCGAAATGTTAGATTAAAATATTGCTTTTAAGTTACTAATAAAAGAATTCGAATATATTTGTGAATAGTTTTTTATAGCGACATGTAATTAATACCTCGAGGTATAGCGACATGTCGTAAGCAATTTTTAAAATTTCCCAAAATTATGGTCCTCTCACGATATAGCGACATGTCGTTATTTGTTAGGTAATACGGTAATTTGATTTTGAAATCCCTACCCATTATTGCAATTTTTAAAGATATATTTCATCATTAGTTACAAAATATTTATTAAATGTTTCAGTAAATCCTTAACGGTTAACTTTCATAAAAATTTTAAATTTAACTGTTAAAAAACTTTTTACTATTAACTTAACCTTATCAGTAGAGACGAGAAATTCAGGACTAAAAACCGACTATTTTCAGGAAGGAAAAAGGAAATACTTATGAAATTCGGGAAAATTCAGGATAATCTGACAAAGAATGAAAAAAGTAGTTTTAAACTCAATTCTAACGTTGATTACTTGAAGAAAAATTTAAAAATTCAGGAGTTTTCAGGAACATAAAATAGGTCTCAAAATGCTTATTTTTGTGTAAGTCGTTCACATATTTTATTGTACTAGTACTAACTATGTCCTATAAAAAGAAGGATTTTCCTGAAAATCCCGTCTCTACTTATCAGCAAAATTTAACTTTTAACCTTTAACTTAATTGAGTTAAAACTTAACCATCAAAATGTTCATCTCTAATATCTATAATTACAAAACAAAATGTCAAAAACATTTAATTGAAATTAAAAATCTGAAACCGATTTAACGAAAGTCATAACTAACGCTAGGGATTTCGTGGAAAATACAGTATTTTTTCTTTTAACATATTATCGCGCCATATTCGCGATCGCAAGTAAGAAAAATTTGACAACAAAAAATATGCTCTTACACGCGATCGCGAGTTAAGTGAGTTTGGGGCTAAAAATTCATCCCTTTTAGTCTTACTCACGATCGCGAGTATGGAGCGATAATAAGTTAGAGTAATACCGGGAGATATTATGTTTATTTCTATTAAATACTGTATAACTAAGTGGTTAAATATTTTTTCCGGTTTATTTCCCGGTATCGACAGTATAGTAAATATTTTCGGATATACATAAGATCTGAATAATGTTCTATATTTAGCAAAAAATTTAACGTTATTTAAATAAATGGTAATTTGAATTTTAGTAAGAATTTGTTAATTTTGTATGATTTATTACCAGTAAATGTGTATGGTTTGCTGGTAAGCGCTCCCACAGGACATATGTCCACAATATTAGCCGAAAGTTCGCTTTGCAGTAATGTGTTTTGGAGATAAGTTCCAATTTGCATATCACTTCCGCGACCACTTGTGCCTAAATCATCGCAACCAGCGATTTCGTTCATGAAACGTACACAACGCGTACAATGAATGCAACGCGTCATTATCGTCTTGATTAGCGGTCCAATCTCTTTGTCTTCGACCGCACGTTTGTGGTCGAAGTGGATCTCGAGTCGCGATCGATCCGAACCAAACGCCATCGATTGGTCCTGAAGATCGCATTCTCCTCCCTGATCGCAGATCGGACAGTCTAATGGGTGGTTGAGAAGAAGAAACTCCATAACACCTTCACGAGCCTTACGTGTCATTTCAGAGTTGGTCTTAACGCGCATTCCTTATAAAACACATAATGGATTAGCACTACATATGCATCACATATGCATAACACCATATGTCATACCATTGATTACAGGCATAGCACACGAAGCGACAGGTTTCGCACTCTTCTCCACTTCAACCAAACACATTCTACAATTTCCAGCCACAGACAGCCTTTCGTGATAACAAAATCGCGGTATTTCTACGCCAATTCGAGCACATGCTTCTAATACTGTAGTTCCAGGTTCTACTAGTATTGACTTATCGTCGATAAATACTTCAACCGATTTATTTGATTGCGATTGCGATTGCGATTGCGTTTGCCATTTCAATGATGACAGACATACGAACCGTTTGTTTAATTTGTATATTATTTTGATATTATTTAATAAATGATTCATTTTCATCAGTTAGAGGTCATCGAAATTCATATTATTTATATTTATTTATTTATATTATATTTATTTCGCATATACCATGTGTTAAATCGTAAGTTTTACCAAACGTTTAGCGAAATAATTAAATAAGTATTGTTGTGCGTCGCCATAACGGGAATTTTGCAAATATGGGTATTTCTTGATTCAAAGAGCTTATGGGAGTTTTACTATATATATAGTTTGCTCTGGGAAATCAACTGTTGGACCGCAAAATCGATTTTGGGTTTCGGGGTTTTTTGGGTTTTAAGTGCAAACCCGCGCCCTACCCCACTCATGTTGGGTATAATTTGAAAAAACGTGAATAAAACATTTAAAAATTACCACTTACACATTTACCACATCATTCGGACATTTCCTTTAAAAAATTAAATATTTAGTAAATTTCTGTATTCGGTGTACAAAAATGCTAAAAATAAAAAATATTAAGTTCAATAGACAATTAAAATTCATTTTTTGTTACGGTTGAATTCCATTCAATTCTTTAATGAAGTTTATTTATTCAAAAATATTGGCAAAATAGGAAGAGAAGATTGAATTCTTTATTCTTTTGAAATATTTTTTGAAAATAACTCCGAGAAATATATTTAAATTTGAAAATAAGTTGAATGACTTGAGAGATTTTATACAAGTACTGTTACTATTTATTCTAAAGTACAGTAAACTTATTTTTTTTATCTCTAATATATTAAATAAGGTTTTTCATCGGAGAATAAAGAGATTATCATTGCATTGAGTGAGTTTTGAAAGCTGGTAGAGTCGTCCATATAGCCCCGGATAGGCCTTTAAAGTGGGACCGTCGCACTGTTGTGTGGCTCCTCCCTAATCCATCACACAGTAGTACAAAAGAAAAAGTATTCATCTAAAAATTCGAAATTCATTAACATTGAAATAGAATCAGGATTTATTGTATTCTCTTCATCACTACCATATTCTTTATTATAGTCAGATTCTTCATCAAAACCTTCACATCTATTAATAGTCACTTATTTGCCGATTTGTAATTTCCACAACTTCTACTTCAGCATCAATTAACAAACCTTCTAGATTCCCAAGAGAACGCTTATTAACTCATCCCTACCATCGATTAACATTTCCTCTGCAGACTATTCGCCAGATTGTTCTGATTCGGTTTGTTCTTTTTCAGACTGTTCCGATCCAGACTCTTTATCTTCAACAGAATCGTTGTCAAAAACTTCAGGCTATTTTTCATATTAATTTTTTCTATTTATAAGCATTACTGTTCTCATATGACTCATATAATTATCTTATCGTGAAAAAGATTTTTAGCACATATGCTACAATATAACAGTTTAATGTATTTTAATAGGAATTTTAGTCTTCATTAGTCATCAGGCATCAAATGACCTGTTATTATTAACTAAACACAAATGACTATTTATGAGATAGTTTTTGAAAATATATTTTTTGTCTAAACTTGTGCAATAAGAAGGACAAATAATTAATTGTATACCATTACAAATTTTTTAATTTGAAAAATGATTAAATCACTTAACAGGCGTGGTTTATGATTTGAATAGTTAATAACAAAATGAGGAGTTAATATGCTAACCGTTGATCTACTTTTGAGTTGTTTTCAAGTGTTTTTAATTTATTTTCTAAATAATTCAAAAATGGTTCAAAGGTGAGGTCATATAACTCACACGACATCACTACCCCCTGCAGAACCCCGCGATCACATGGTATTAGAGATGTGGTGATAAAGTCATTAAGTTTAACAACTACTTTAGTGCTATTATCAACTCGTTTTATCCACTCGACAACGTAATCTCCCAAATTCATACATTTTAGTACTGAATACATAAACGTTCAATATATACTATCATATGCTGCTGTTTGGTCTTCATTATTAACGCTGCAGTTTTTATTTTTAACTTTTTGCATTTTATTATAATTTGTTCAATTCTTTTATTTGCTAGTTGTATACCCCTCTCTCTAACTCCCGAGAACTGATTAACTCCTATTATGTATTTTAATATGGGTTTTATTCTTAGAGCGATAATTTTTGTATAAATTTTATTAATAATAGTTTGCACTGAAATAGGTCTGAACCTGTTCAATGGTATTGTTCCTTCTTCTTTGGGAACCAACGTTATCGTTTGGACAAACTCGTCCTCATAAATATTTCCCTTAAATAAATAGATTACAATATCCTAAACTGTTTACCCAATAATATCACAGAAATATAGCTATATTTCTTTTGTAATTTTGTTCGGTCCCGGAGTTTTATTATTATTTAAGGCCTTAAGTGCGGTCAGCATTTCTTTCCTTTTAATTTCTTTATTTATCTCATTTCTCATTTCATTACTTAATGACTTTGTATTAATTTTTATTACACTCAAAAACAACTCAATATCATAATCTTGGGTTTCACTATAAGTATATTTATTTTTAAAAAACGTATAAACTTCATCGGAAATATCTCTCAATTCAGAAATGACTTCTCCTTTACTGTTCTATATTTTACTTAAATATTTTGTTTTATTTTTTATTCGTTTTGATTTCTTTATATTAAAAAAGTCATAAATATTATTGTCTTTAAAAAATTGGTTTTTAATATTTTTCTCTATTCTTTCAAACCTTAAGGGTCTCATGAAAGATTCATCACTTCATTCTCTATATTTTTTTGATTATTAGCGGTTATAATTGAGAGGAACTCCATTATAAATACAAAAATAAAACGTTTCAATTTCTCGTATGGATTTTCGTATATTTGATTATCTAATAATCTTTTTACTCTAAATTTAAGTTTAAAATTATGAAGTTGTCTCATATCAAAGTCAAATGGTTTCCTAAATATTTTAGTATTTAAACCATAATCTCTAATCTTAAGCGACTGAATAGCGTGATCTGAAATTGGATGCCATTCTAGTCTATACGTAATTCGTTTTAAATTTTTCGAGACAAAAATATGATCGATCTTAGAACGAATCGGAGAATCCGTGTGATTTTTCATTTACCCTTTTTTATGGTGTTTATTAAAATAAAAACTATACTTATTATTTATGGGTGGTTTAAGCTTAACCACATTACAGCCTTCAAAGAGACTATTAAACTGATTAGCGTTTAGTTTATCACTACTGTATGAACGAGTTTCTCTCTCATTCTCCTCAAATATACAATTGAAATCTCCTCCTATTATTATAAAAATATAAAAACATTCTTCTAAAAACCCTAACAATCGTTCGAAACCCAATGCGTAAAAACTTTTATCAGGTTTTCTTTAAACGCTTATAATTAAGTAAATATAGCAATACCTTTCAATCGTTACAACGTTATAGTATTCCTCATTACATATATTTTTATGCTTTATTTGTTTGTTGATTATCGTTAAAACTTTCGATTCATTTGACTGATAATACACATAACCGTCCACTTCTCTAATGAACTGATTGACCTCAAAAAGTGAAACAATATCATAATTTTTAATAAAATTTTTTAATACATAGTTTTCTTTTTCAATATTCATAAAATGAACATTGAAAAAACCTAATTTCGTTTTTGTTGTATTAGTTGGATCCATCCTATAATTGCTAATAAGGATCCTTCCATATACACAAACCTTTCATTAAAAATAATATACCGAATAAAATCAATTGTAAATTTAAGTTGACTTAATATATTATCCACATCTTTAGCTTTCATTTTATACGTATTCATCAGATGTTTAAGTTTAGCTTTTGGCTTATCGTCCGATTTAGCCATTATTCTAATGATTTTTAAGATCTAAGATTTGTATATGTATCGTCTCTATTCCATGAAAACACTTCTTCCGGCAGTTTATCGATATGTTTTATAACCGCTTCGTGTGATTTTCCAGTTCCGATATTCCACAGAGCCATGGCTTCGATTTCAGTTAAATCATTGAACGATTTATTTTTAACTTTCTTTTTAACTAATTCGATATCCACTGTATTAAACAAATCGTTGTACTTCTTTCCCATCAATTCAATCATACATTTGTTCGAAATTCACAAATTGTGTGAAACTTTTGTTTTTCTTCTTTATTTGTTCGCATCAATGGTCTCATATTTATATCCGTTGTGTTGATTTATTTATTAGTTTCATCCGTTTTAGTGTTTTCCAAAAACAAATTATTATTATCTCCTAAAGTAAGTCTCACTTCCGGTGACTTTACTCCAATATTCTGAACAACTTTTTCTTTTTCAAAGAAATCGATCGCTTTTGACACTTTTGTTGATACATTAGGTGGTGTCAAGTGCTCCTGTCCTCTCTATGCCTGTTCTTTCGTTGAGTTTTCATTCATAGGTTTTGTTGACGTATTAGCGGTTACAAAGAGTCCTCATTATCCGAGTTTGTAACACTCGAGAGTAGATCCGATATATCCGAATCGATTGAAAATACATTTGAATGTTTTGATGCCAAACTTAATTTTCTATTTTTCCTTTCCATTGAAGCCTTTACGTCCTCTGATGTTAGAAAGCCTTCAGTGAAAAAATTCGTTACGTTTTCGATAATGTTTTCGCTTTTATTTCCAATTATATCTCCAAAGTCCGGGATTGTTATTACTGTTGTCTCTTTTTTTCTGCCACTCTTTCATTAGTCGCCATTGCTTTCGATAGAGTTAATGGTTCTTTACAGTATGCTCTTCTGTGTCCTTTCTTTTCACAGTTATAACAAACTGGTGTCGAATCCAGTTTTATATTTATTTGAAAATCCTTGTCATCAATGGTCACCGTTTCACTCGTTTCGATATCATTTAAAGTAACACCACTTTTAAGTATCACTAATGCCGTCCTGTTTGGCCCAAAACCAGCATATATTTTCTCGATTGGATCCCATACTCTAACCCATCTAACGTTTTAGAAGTGAAGCCATAGTCCGTATGCTTTTTTTATCATTTCGTTGGTAATGATTGGCATCAAATTTCTAAACATTACCACAAATGGTTTTCTTAATGACAAATGACACGGATATCTAAGATTACCAATAGTTATGCCATTACTGCATAACGTTTCCGCTAGTTTTTCATTTTTTAAATAAATAATAACATTAATATCTCTTTCTAACTTAATCCATACCACCGGATCTTCCTTTAAATACTCATTGATTAGACGAATATATTGATAAAATTGCGTTAAGTCCTTAATCCAAGGCATTGTCACACAACACCCAACTGTTAGCGACTATAAAACTTTTTCTTCCTTTAGTCGTTTCTACATATATTCGTTCGATGACTTCTACTGGAATATTCATTTTATTTATGTCTTCAGGTTTCAATCGATGCATTAAAGAACTGCGATATGACTTCGGTTTAGACTGAACAACATTCTGATGAGTTGACGGAGTGTTTTGAAAACTTTCCCGCCAATATAAGGATAAAACGCCTTATTATGCGATGAAATGAATTTACACGTGTTAGTGATGGCCCCAAATGAAGGATGTATTTATGCGATGAAACGTTTAGTATATAGCTTTTAAAGGTACCAAAAGTACGAAAAAGTTCAATACACTATAACGTTATATATAAATGATATTTAATAAATGTTTGATTCACTATAAAATTAAACCACAATTATCTCCCAAACGGGAGATAAGTTCAAAAAACTGATTTAACTAATCGATTCCTGGCAGCTTTATATTAAAGCTGTTCTCGGGTACTAAAATTGGAACCCGAGACAAACCGACAAAACAAAGATATTAACCGAACCGACCCGAGAGTTAAGGTTTTGTAACCTTACCGAACCGAACTGAACCGACGGTTAACCGCAAACCCGAAAAACATATATAAAAATATGTAGTGAATAGAAATCCTATAATATAATACAAAATTTGATTATAAATATAAATTAAGTAAATAATAATC
>JAQGAW010003449.1:0-12534 GCA_034698025.1 Phthiracarus crinitus | reverse complement strand
AATACTCATACTATACTTTTTAATACTTTATAAAAACTTTTATACTTTATCGCTATTTATTTATTTATTTTAGTTAAGGAGTTTGACTATATTTGAGTTTTATATTTCGGGTTATAGAATATTAAATATCTTTTCTTATCATTTATTGATTAAGTAAATATAATTTTTGCTTACCATAACTTTTTTCTAAGATAAGTAATTTATTGAAATGTCTAAGCAATACATTCTAATTTTATACATTACAAGTGTATCTCACATGAATACTCTTGAAGTGTTTTAAATAATTTCATGTAATCTAATAATTTACTTTTTTGATAAGTTTTATCATTTGTCTCTTTAAGTCATGCACGACGAGTTTAAAGAATAACTTCGATGACATAAAGCACACAACACTTAGCGAGAGGGGAGCGCTTCGAGAGGCAGCGCGATGTCTCAAGTGTGCAGACGCTCCGTGTCAGAAGAGCTGCCCGACTCAGCTCGATATCAAGGCGTTTATTGGAATGATTTCTAATAAGGTGATGATACATGTGAATCGATATTTGTTTAAGTGTTTATAACGTAGTACTCGATGTTTAGTTTAGAATTGAGCAGATTTAAAGTTTAACATTTAGCACTTTAATAGATTAATAGATAGCTCGATAATAGGTTAATGCAAACTTTTTTAAAATATAGTAGTTTTTAACCCCATGATCGCAAGATTCTATTATCCTTTATTAATATTAAACAGAGCACACACTGATTGTAACAGTTTAAACTTATTCATATATTGACAAAAGTTAGTTAAAGGCCAATTAATATGTAATATTTTGACTATTTTCCTGTGAATTGTTTTCTAATAATAAATATTAAATATTAAACATTAAACAGAACTATTATGGCGCCGCTAAAGAAATATTTTCGGATAACCCACTCGGTCTCACGTGCGGAATGGTTTGTCCAACTAGTGATCTATGCGTTGGTGGTTGTAATTTGTACGCCTCTGAAGAGGGACCGATTAATATTGGAGGTTTACAACAATTCGCTACTGAGGTAATCACTAGTAAACGCGAAAAATTCAAGACTAAAAACAGTTTTAAAAACTTAGCTAAAAATGTTAGAGAATCATAATAATTCCGAAAACATACTAATCATCTTTAGGATTCTATATATCATTAGCGTATTTATTGATTAATAATTTTTCTAAATTTTGATTCTTATTCGTTAAAATCATTTTATTAGTTAAAATTAGATAAAGATTATCTTACAAAGAATGCTAATTTGGGATAAAACGTACTATTTATACTATACGTATCCTTAATTATAATGTTTAAACATCAAAAATTAAAATCATGATTATCATCGTTTTTTTTTATTGAACAGATGTTCAAAGAGATGAAAGTGCCACAAATACTTCCGCCTGAATTACCACCACTCGAATCACGTCCAGCCAGCTATGGTTCCAAAATAGCGCTCATCGGTTGCGGACCTGCGAGTATCAGTTGCGCCACATATTTAGCTCGACTCGGATATTACCGAATAACTATACTAGAAAAACAGTCATACATCGGTGGTCTGAGTTCATCAGAAATTCCACAGTACAGACTGCCATACAGTGTGGTGTCATTCGAAGTTGATCTCATGAAAGACTTAGGCGTGAAACTGGAGTTAAACCGTTCACTGGGAGACAATTTCACGTTAAACTCGTTGAAAAACAGTGACGGATATGAGTGTGTGTTTATCGGTATAGGATTACCCGAACCAAAAACATTGGATATTTTTGCGAATTTAACGCCTGATAACGGTTTTTATACTTCAAAAAACTTTCTTCCGCGCGTCGCGCGATCGAGTAAACCGGGAATGTGTTTGTGTTCCAGTGCTTCATCATCACTGCCATCACTCTATGGTAATGTGATAGTTCTCGGCGCGGGTGACACTGCTTTCGATTGCGCCACATCTTCGCTCAGATGCGGCGCGAAAAAAGTGTTTGTGGTGTTTCGCCGCGGGTTTACTAATATTAGAGCTGTACCTGAAGAGGTGTGTAATTGGATATTAAAGATTTGGAAATTTATTTTAAAAGTATTTAAATTACATTTATAGATGGAATTAGCGCGAGAAGAAAAGTGCGAATTTATGCCGTTTCTGTCGCCAAATAAATTGATTGTGAAAAATGGACGAATCAGCGCAATGGAGTTTTATCGCACAGAAGTGGACGACAATGGAAATTGGACTGAAGATAGCGATCAGATGATTCGGTTAAAAGCGGATTTCGTGATATCGGCGTTCGGTTCCGGTATTTTCGATCCGAAAGTGATCGACGCGTTATCACCTCTTAAATTGAATAAATGGGGTCAACCGGATGTGAACACGAAAACAATGGCCACAAGCGAGCAATGGGTGTTCTGTGGCGGCGATATCGCAGGCGTTTCCGAGACAACTGTGGAAGCGGTGAATGACGGCAAAACTGCGGCCTGGTTTATGCACAGGTATCTGCAAAATAAGTCCGGAATTACGGTTTGCAAAGTGCCTAAACTGCCGCGCTTTTACACGCCGATTGACTTTGTGGATATCAGTGTTGACATGTGTGGACTAAAGTTTAAAAATCCGTTCGGTTTAGCGAGCGCTCCGCCAACCACTAGTGCGCCGATGATTAGGCGCGCGTTTGAGTGCGGATGGGGTTTCGCTCTCACGAAGACGTTCGGTCTCGACAAAGATTTGGTCACTAATGTTAGTCCGCGTATAGTACGCGGCACCACATCAGGTCATAGTTATGGTCCAGGTTTGGGTTCGTTTTTGAATATTGAGCTTATCAGCGAGAAAACTGCTGAGTATTGGTGTAAAAGTGTTACGGAATTAAAGCGCGATTTTCCCGATCATATACTGATTGCTAGTATTATGGCGTCGTATAATCAGAATGATTGGGTTGAATTGGCGCGTATGTCCGAACAGTCTGGCGCTGACGCTATTGAAATGAACTTGAGTTGGTATGCATGAGTATGTTATAGTGGGTTAACATTTTTAAATCGAAATATCTTCCTTTATTAAAGCCCACACGGAATGGGCGAACGAGGTATGGGTCTCGCGTGCGGTCAGGTATTAGATTTTTTATGGTTAAAAATCGAATGGTTTTATTAATAGAATTTTGAAAAGGATCCAGAAATGGTACGGAATATATGCCTTTGGGTGAGAGAAGCGGTTAAAATACCATTTTTTGCTAAATTAACCCCAAATGTCACTGATATTGTGAACATAGCAAGAGCTGCTTACGAAGGTTTGCATGCAATGTTATCATTGAATATAAATTAGTAAAAGATATTAATGTTAGGCAAAGCAGACGGAGTGACCGCAACAAACACAGTGTCAGGTCTAATGGGTGTTAAAGGTGATGCAACAGTGTGGCCATCAGTTGGTGTCGAACAGAGGACAACATATGGCGGTGTGTCTGGCAATGCTATTCGTCCGATAGCTTTGAGAGCAGTTTCCTCAATCGCCAAAGCATTACCAAACTTCCCAATACTAGCAACTGGTGGTATAGACTCCGCTGACGCAGGTTTACAGTATTTATATGCGGGCGCGACTGTATTACAAGTACGAAATCAACCAACAATTTAGCAAATATACAAATTAATAGCATTTATTTTTTAATGATTAGGTGTGCAGTGCTGTACAGAATCAAGATTTCACTGTAATTGAAGATTATATCACTGGACTGAAGGCAGCGCTATATCTGCAAAGTATTAGCGACACTAACGCGTGGAATATTCAGTCAATGCCGACACCGAAGCACCAAAAAGGAAAGCCTGTTATAGATTTTGGGGAAAATGACAAATTACCCGAATTTGGTCCGTATCGCGAACAGAGAGCCGAACGAGTGGCCAAAATTAAATTAAGCGATGATTTATTGTCAGACTATTCAATACCTCCAAAACCGAGAGCATTAAACAAACCTGAAAAATCAGTTCCAAGAGTTGAGGTAATGTAGTGTTTGTGATCGCGTAAAGTAATTCAATATATTGTAAATATTTTGGATTAGGATGTTATTGGAAAATCACTGTCAAGAATCGGAACATTCGCTGATTTAGATACGACTCAACAAAAAGTGGCGATTATTGATAGGGTAGACATTAATTAAAGGAAAATTTTAATGCAATTAATTAAGTTATTATAATTTCTTATGAATTGTTAGGATATGTGCATAAACTGCGGAAAGTGTTACATGGCTTGCAATGATTCCGGTTATCAAGCGATCACATTCGACTCAGAAACACATCTGCCATTCGTGACCGACGACTGTACCGGTTGTACGCTTTGCGTGTCTGTGTGTCCGATCATCGATTGCGTAACTATGGTCGAGCGTAACACGCATTACAGTCCGAAACGGGGAATACCTGTCAGACGCGATAGCATTGGGTTTAGACGTCAAACCAGTTTTCCACTGCCAGCACAATAATCCACAGAATATTTTTAACATCATTTTTTAATTTAGAAGATAAGGCTAAATAAATATATTAAGTTTTGTAATAAATATGTATTTTCATGCAAACGTATTTATTTTACATCTTAACATTTACTAGTATTATAATGTTCAATATTTTATAAATTGTGAAAAATTTACTACATATTTACAAAGAATTAAATCAATTAATAAACTGAAAATATAGCCATTTATTTAACATTATATAAGTTTATAAAACATGTATTTATTTAAATAAATCATGAATACATAGAGAATATTATAAAATGTGTTATTTATGAGATTATAATTTAAATATTTATATTTAGGTCACGCATGCATTGCTCTCCATAGAGGGATTAAAACATTTTACTCTTCTGTAAGTTAAAATATTTTAGGCTTTATAGTGAAATGTTTAAATTTCTCATTAATTGAAATGTGGTCAATATATTAATGATTCAAATTGCTTCGTTTGCTATACCTTACACTAATCTGGTAAAAACCCAGAAGTTTCTATTCGCTAAATTAATAGACCACACATTAGTTTATATTAAGTGCTGTGAGTTATTTAAACACAGAACTAGTTTTGTTTTAATTATCGTTACAAGTATTGATTTAATTGTGAACTTAATTTGAGTGACAATGAATAGCAAACTCTTCAATCCTAACTCATTTGATAGATTTGGTGATGATTTGACTGAAGTTATATTAAGTTATTTGTCATTAAATGAGTGCTTTCGTAATGAAAGCGTTTCGAAACAATGGAAACATTTAATATTTAATAAGAAAAACAAACTGTTTATTAACAAATTTCAGTCATATAATGTTAAAAATTTGGTACAATTAAACGAAAGCGATAACACGTTTGCCATCAATAAACCTATACTCAACTCTGTTCTTACAAAGTGTCGATTTATTAGATATTTAAATATATCTTATGATTGCGGAGAAATCGATGACCAAATAATGGATATTATTAGTAATAATTGTCAACATTTAAAGAGTTTTAAATGTCAGACAAACGTGAATGTAATCTCAGAAAAGAGCTTGAATTTATTTGTGGCGAAATTCAAACAAAGCTTAGATGTGATTGAGATTCGTTGTAACGAAAAACTGTTTAAAACAATAACTGTTTTGATGCCAAACATAAAGAGAATCTGTTTTGAACCACATTCTGATCATAGAGAGTTTAGCATAACCTCATTAATAGCTGCTGATAACAAACAAGTTTTGCCGAAATTAGAAAAATTTGATTTTAGCGGATTTGATTTGACTGGTTTCGAGGCATTCACTGATTTGTATTGCAAACAAATCAAGAATATAAGCGTACAATTTTCCGCATTTTCTGGCAGTAGTGTTAATTATCCGCTAATGAATGGTATACTAAAACTTTTCTCTCGTTTCGTAAACATTGAGAAATTGAATATAGATATGTTTGATTGCGAAACAAATTCAAGGGAAAACGCGATGAGACTTATTGGGGAAAAGTGTACGAAATTAATTGAATTACGTATAGACGGATACACATCCGATCTGTCGAAATGTTTCACTAAAAATTTCGTTTCGCTGCGAAAATTGCAACTTACGAATATCGACGGATACTTTAATAAAAGTTTTGAATGCTTTAAGAACTGTAACGAATTAACCCATTGTTATCTAGAATTTTGGGAATATAGTGAACACAACTTCGTTGATATCGATTTAAATTTACCGAAATTAAAATATTTACGCATTGATGGCACGAAATTGTCGGATAACACACTCGAGTGTTTGGCTAAATTGAAAAACTTATCGCATCTGGAATTTAATAACAAATACACGATTGATTTTAACGACAACATCACAGACGATGGCTTATGTGATGTAATTAATAATTGCGATTCTATCAAGACTATCAAAATTAATATCAAAACTAAAATATCACCGCTGAAACCTTTATCAGCATTTATTGAAAGGGCGAACCGAAATCACAAAATTCAACATAAATTTATCGTTCGTACGGATAACGTTAACGATGCGATCGATATAACACTGCCAAACAATATCTATTACTCGACATACACTTATGAAGGAGTATCTGTCTGTTAGAGGTTATTCATACAAACTCTTCTGTTATTTTAAATTTAATTTGTAAACTTCAAAATCAATTGATTTCATATTTAACAGTACGATTCTTGCTTATTATTCACAAAATATTATATATTTATACTTTTTTAACAATTTATTCGATTTTATTTATACATTTTGCTAACCTTTAAAACGTATATCTATTCTTAATTGATTTAATTGATAACTTATAATGTATTATTCATTACTTAAAAAATAAACATCATCTTAAATAATTGAATATTTTTATAGGCTATTTTGAATTAAAAAAGCAATTCACTATTGCATTCAGAGAACTATTATAGTTTAAATGATGTTTACGATAATTAGATTATAATATTGTCGACAAAAAAATTCATATGATCTTATAATTACAATAAATGATAGGTGTGTTTTTAATTTAAAAAACTATTCAATAAACATATTGTTGGTTGCTTTAAATCGATTAAAATGCTATATAATATCATTATTGCTAAAAAATTAAGCTGAGAAGTGTTTAATCGGTTTCTTCTCGTGGAAAATAAATTAATAAGTAAACCGATGGGTGATAACAGAAAATCAAGCGATGCTCATAAAAGGAGATCAGAAGAGCATTCCAGCGAAGAAGAGGATATGAATAAGAATGAAGAACAGCGTGAAGATGCTTATAGAGAAGAAGTATGTTTAATATGTCGAACAGAAGCTGATGATGAATGGGGAGAGTTATATAGCGCTTGTGGATGTACTGGTTATGGTATGGGTTTCCACTATAGCTGTCTCATTGGTACGATTAAGAGTATTAGAGACCGGCCATGCGTTTGTGGACAACGATATAGCCATCCGATGGTAAGACATGTTCATAGATCTACGTTAGAAATTATTTTCTAGATATTTCGACTAATTTCAAATAAAATGTTGCAATAATCGATAAAATCTATTAATAAATTAAAAAGAAATACAAATAACTAATTAAGTTAAATATATTTTCAAAATTCAATATTATTTGCAATTACTTCATAAAAGCGAAAATAATTAATAATGAATAGTTTCCAGCAGTAAATTCCAACTCTTTTTTGACTCAATCTTTCGATAAATACTGATAACTATTATTATAAATATTAATAAAAAATTATTTTCATAAATAAAATTAAAATCCTAACTTTTAATCTCATTTTTGGATCAATTCCTCGTTTATAATTACGGGCATATAAATTCATTACCAATGCATACGATTTTCCAGTTTCATGAGCCAATGAAGAAGCGGTATTAAAGAAACAAATTAACATTAAATAGACATATCCTGTATTATAAATTAATATAAAGCGTACTGTCGGTGTCATATCACCAAACATTGTGCTATAAAGTGTTAAACAGAGAGCAGTTGAGAATAACAAATATAACCAAAACGCAAACTTTGCCCAAAAGTTGTCATTATAATTCTTGATTTCATTATTAATTACTTGTATTGAATTAATAAGCTCAAGAGTTATTTTTTTGTTTAAAACGATAGATTGTTTAATCTTATTCTCGATTTCGTGATTAATTTCCATCATTTTTAATTTTAAATGAAAGCAAATCAAATAAAAATAAGTTATTTGCCAAACAATAAAACTGTTATAACAACCTGCGCTATAAGTAAATATTAAACTCCATGGAATTGCATATAAAATAATTTCCCAAAAAGAACAATATATTGCTAAGGGAAGAATATAAACGAAAAAACCCATTATAGTTGCCATATAACTAGTATGGAAACCAATAATTTTGAATAAAAATCGCGATTTATTCATTATCTTTTGAACATTATCCACACTATTAATACCAATAGATTGTGGTGTTCTAAATCCAGCCATCATTTCAAACACTTTCATATATGAAGGATAAACATCATGTTTGTAATTCCAATAATGTATTGCTTGTGTGATAATAGCTTCAAATAAAATTAAAATAATAATCAAATTCCAATGATAGCGTATATTTAGAAAGTAAGATATGTCGCCGATTTTGATAAAAAAGTCTTTGTTATCAGTTTTTGTTAATATACTGCTGATTGATCGAAAGCATATAATTAATATAAACATTAGTGTTAGAAACGGTTTAAAATATATACGACTTCTTTTAGCATTTCCAATCATAAACTGTCACAATCCAATCTCAAAGAAGTGATTTCCAGCATTTTCTATGACCATATGTGGTGGCAATGATTTACTAATCTCGATTTTATTACTGGATTGCATATTATTATTAAGCTTTTAAATTAATAGTGCTTTTTATGTCTCTTTTTCTATAGTATGTCTTCAACTATAATTTTCGATGATTTCTCAATAAAGATAAAATTCTAGATATTCCATGATGTCTCCAATAACATTTCTCTTAGAGAATTTAGAGAAAAATATATTTAATATTTTTATGTAATCATAAACTGATAACCCAAAAGTTAGACAATTGTTATTCAAAAGAGTTGCGCAAAGGTTCGGTAAAAGTTCTCAAACTATGTATAAACGAAATCAATAAAATTAATTACCGAACTGACAAACAAACGGTAAATAATGAGTCTGATGCTATATATGTGATAAAAAAATTAAAATGATTTACAATGAGTCGCAAAATATTCAAAACATGTAATATTGATTCTCTTTGCTTTGGTTATTAAAAATTTTAAAAAAAGATTGCTTTAACAATAAATGAAGTTAAGAAAATCATTTATAATGTATTCATTTTATTCTCTATATTAACTAGTGCTCCCATTTTTATTCTTGTCATTATTTATTAATCCCGTCATAACATTTATAGCCCGTATTGTTTAAATTAAACTTTAAATTATATTATTGAATATTTTGTACACTAAATAACAATATTTTTTATAATAATAAATTTTAGGTATTGTTAGGCCTAAGCTGTTATAACAATATTAAATTTGCAACAATACTATTTTTGGTCTATAAGATTATTAAGCTTTTAAATTAATAGTGCTTTTTATGTCTCTTTCTATAGTATGTCTTCAACTATAATTTTCGATGATTTTTCAATAAAGAAAATATGAAGAAGATAATGTATGTAAATTAAACTGTTTGAAGATATTTATACTCTTTTTATATAAAGGGGTCTTATAAATTATAGGCTTGAAATTACATTATATAGGTTAAAATAACTAAAATTTAAATTAATTTTGTCCAAAATTAAACATTATTTAATTATTATGTTATCAATAAATTTGTTGTCACGCGTACTAATTAGTGATAAGAATTAGTTCGCAAACCTGAGCTGTAGCTGAGCTGATTAAATGATAGATTTTTACAGCTGAGCTGATTTAGTTTTCAGCTCCTATTAGTATGAGCTGAGCTGGACTCTGTTGGAGCTGAGCTGAGCTGATGAGCTGGAACTTATCATTATATATATATATTGTATGAAAAATTTTAATATTACTAACTTATTATTTATTTTTCTAAACATTACAATAAGATTATAACAACTTATTATTATATGAAAATTTATTTATTCAATTGCTTTTGAATTTTGAGTCATATTTATATTCATAATTCAACATGAAACAAAAAATTACTTTAAAAATGCACAAAAGTTAGCTCAAACAGCTCGATATACCGAGCTTGAGCTGAAAGCTGAGCTGAGCTGGAGCTGATCCTTTGTGAGCTGAGTTGATTTTTGCAGCTCTAAAACTCTAAAACAAGAGCTGAAATCAGCTCAAGCTCTCATCACTAGTACTAATATTTAAATTTATAATACGCTAGAACTTGGTTTCGTTATAGTATTGTTTACTCGCAGATATCTTAATACCAAGTAAATCAATAATTTCGAAATATTCATTAAATTACTATTTTCAGCTTTTCTTTATTTATGAAATAAAAAATTATCGATTAAAATTTATATATAAAAGTTCTGATTAATTCCAAACAAAATAATATCGAGATATAAAAATTAATATTTATAGTATTGCTTTTAAATCATTAAATATACCAAATATTCAACTATAACAGAGCTTCTTATTTATGTCTGTTAGTTAATATAATAATTTTAAAATCTATTAAAAAATGGATAAAATTTAAACTTACCGTCAATGACCTATTTTACGATAATGTGTAACTTTATTATACTACTGTCTTCCTTTTATAAAACTTTGATGTTATATATTACTTGTATAGTTAACTAAATTATAATTTTCTCTGGTATGAAAATTATATAATATTCATACTAAAGTATTATAGCAATGGTACCAGAAATTATAATTTCAAATAAAATATAAACAATTTTACCGAAAAGCAAACTGAACACTATAACACAAAAGTTAGACAATTTTTATTCAAAAGAGTTGCGCAAAGGTTTGGTAAAAGTTCTCAAACTATTTATAAACGGAATCAATAAAATTAATTACTGAAATGACAAACAAACGGTTAATAATGAGTCTATATATGGTGCTATATATTTGAAACAAAATTAAAATGATTTACAATGAGTCGCAAAATATTCAAAACATGTAATATTGATTCTCGTTGCTTTGGTTATTAAAAATATTAAAAAAAAGATTGCTGTAACAATAAATGAAGTTAAGAAAATCATTTATAATGTATTCATTTTTTTCTCCATATTAATTTAGAATCATATCTGTATTTGTAAAAAATTAGAGTAAAATCCCGCATTCAGAGAGGGAAAAATAGTATATTTAAACAAAAAACCAAAACTTTCTAAGAATTAAGAAATTTATATAATTTAAAACTTTTATGTAACACTAAATTTTTATATCATTTTTGCAAACTATTTAATCATTAAAAGTTTTACGCAAATTGCTAATGTTTTTGCAAACCATTTTCATCAATCATATGTTAAAACTTTTTTATAAATAATAAATAGAAAATTTTAATACTTTATTTTATTCTAAAAATTTTAGTACAATAATTATATTGAAAAATTAATTTTTATCTTTTATTAAATTATTCATTCAAATCTAAAGTAACACTATTTTTGAAAAAATTCAAGAAACATAACAATACCATATCAGATAATTTTTAAACTAATTCTCATTCGTAATATATTGGGGTAAAACGAGGGGAAAATCTGTTTCTACTTTTTGTATTTCTTTGTGTTAGACCAAAAAAGTACCGATAGTTTGTACTTGTATGTGTGTGTAACAGAGTGTCAAAAATTAAGAACGTTTAGATATTTCAAAATTCAAAGTGGGGTAACAATTCTTTGAAATCAATTCAAGTAAACAACAAAAAATCAAAGTTTAATTATAACAGTAATAAAATTAAATAAAAATAACATGATTTCAAAAACATAAACTAATTTTATTATATTTTATAAATTAATAACAAATCTTATGTTAAAACATTAAAATTAGTTAATTCTTTTTATGAATAACATTAAAATTTTTACACGTTCCAGTAAAATATGCTTTCGGACTATATATAAAATTGTCATTTTTGAGATTATCTGCTAAATAAAACTGGTAGCCATCTGTTGCATGCAATAAGCTTACTAATTGCAAAAACAAAACTTCAGGGACCATTCTTTCTCCAACACCTACTCGTTTCCCAAATCCCATTGGTATAAATGCTGGCAATCTGTCAGTTATTAATAAACAATTTGAGTCTAAAAATCTTTCAGGCATAAACTTTTCCGGTTCTGACCAATAATTTGGATCATTACAAATCGCATAGATATGGGCAAATACAATGGTATTTTTCGGGAGTAAATATTCTAATATTATGTATTTAATGGGTAAATATATATTTATTTTTAAATTTTCTATAAACATACAAACATGTGAATTAATAGTAGGTGTATGACACGATCCAATTGGTAGAATTGGTCTATATATTAATACATCTAAATTAAATGCGTTTAAATACTGAATCATCTTTTTATCATCAAATTCTGGTGATTTAATGCCTAAAAATTATTATTAAAAACAATTAATAACAATGATACACTCAAACACACTTGTATTTCAAAAGAAGGCAAAACTAAATTAAAACGATCGCACATGTGTCTTCATTTCACAG
>JAQGAW010003448.1:0-12536 GCA_034698025.1 Phthiracarus crinitus | reverse complement strand
TGAATTGTAAAATCCCTTAATAAATATAGAGAAAATTTCCCTTAATAAACATAGAGTGTGACGACGGACGGACAGACAGACGGACAAACAGGGGCAAATCCATATATCTGAATTTTGCAAAGTCAGATAAAAAAATAAAACTAATAAATGGACAGAGGGTCCCAAATATAGTACAGTCGTTTGTAAAAACAGGTGTACAGTAAATTTCAATTTTAATCCATAACTTGCGATTAGAGTTAATACCTTAGAAAAGGTGCATTGAATCAAATGGTTGTCACTTTCAACACATGTTAAAAATAAACTATTTTTGATTGTGCACTATATATTTTGTTTGAATAAGCGACTGTAGCAAATGGGACTTATGGATGATACGCTCTATAATACGAAAGTTTAGTAATTGCGATCTCATAGTATAGTGAATAAGAGTTACATACAGCACAAAATTTATCTAAAATGCTTTAAATTTTATATAATATATTTTAGAACAAGAACGACACGTTATCAAAGAGCTCACTTTATAGAAAAATACTGTTGTAATAAAACAATTTTTAAATAAAAGTAAACCGCTTTTAATTAACAGAATTTTTTTAATAGAAATTTATAATTTAAAGAGAAAACCATAATAGTTTGTAATAAAATGTGTCTAAACTTTAATAACAAGCAGACACATATTTAAAGCTATATGCTTATGTTGAAAAGGATTGAAAAAAATTATCTTAAATCTAAAACTATTTAAATAGTGTTGAAAATATTTAGTTTATATTAATGAGATCCAGTTTTAATAATTTCTGTTATTGAATTGATATATGTTAAGTTATTTTCTCATTTCAAAATTAAGAGTTTGAATGCATTTTAGTTTTTATTTATAATTAAATTTCGAGTGCGTTTAAATTAATTTTGTTTTAAAATGAGGAAACATACTTATAATGAAAAATTAGATATAGTAAATTTGTATTTCGAATTTGAAAAAAGTGAAAAAACTTAATTGAAAAAGTTCAGCAAAAGTTTGAAGAGAAACATCAAAAAGTGTCTCCAACTAAACAAAATATTATTTTAAGTGTAAAAAAATTTGAAAAATATGGAACTGTGGAAAATAGAAATAAATTTTCAAAACATAATAAACAAGCTATAACTACGGAAAACATCAATAAAATTAATAACTGTAAGTGAACATACGGTGAAATTTCTTTAAGAAAAAATTAGCAATATTATAGCAAAGATAGTGTACAAACTGTTTTTAAAAAAGAACTAAATTTTTTCCCATATAAAATTCAATTTGTTGCAAAAATTCCTTTAAATGCATTTTCTAAGACTTGAATTTTGCAATAAAATGTTGGCAAAACATTTATTAGTTCCAGAATATTTCGATAACATTTGGTTCAGTGACGAGAGTCATTTTCATTAAAGTGGATTCATAAATAAACAAAACTGAAAAATCCGAAAATTACGTAGATAAATCGTCACACACTGAATATGTCACAGTTTAGTGTGCTATATCTACGTTTATCATTTCAACGAACCATCTTATTTTCGTTACAATTTTTTTTACTTTTCACAATTATCTTTTGAATTGTAAGTTAATTCATATACTCAAAATTTGCGATATATTTAATTTTAAAACTAAATCACTCTTAAATATTAAGTTATATTAAGTTTCCATGCTTATACTTATTTTGTTTTTAGCTTAGTATTCTTTATGGTTCTACGGAGAAAGACAAGCAAAAAAATCTTTCCTTATATCATGTTCTTGTTTTATAATGTTCTCTTAGTAAATGTGTTCTTATCTGTATTTCTTGTGTTAAATTTATCAAGAGTGTGATACAATCGACAAGTGGACACTTCCCTATTAATTTTATTATTAGAATTAACAAAGTTTTGTAATAGGCTTATTTCTATCGGTAGTGAAGTTTCTATTATTAGCTTTTCAGGAATTGTTTTAAATTTAAGTTTTGTAATACTTTCATCAAACATAAACGAACTATTATCAATTATTGTTTTGTAGCTACAATCTGATAATGGGGATATAGGTTCAAATTTATTAAAATTGGCATTATCTCTGACAAATCTTTTAAAAATATTATTACGGGTATTTAATCCATTATTTTCAGTATTCTCCAACTCCATTGTTACTATTTTAACTTATATTTATTTTTTATTTATCCTAATTATCCTAATTTAAAAATAGTTTTATTATTTAACGCTTTTATTTTGAGAGTTCAATGACCGACAGATATAGTTACAAAATAACACGAGCTATTTCGCAAACAAAGATCGAGTTCGAAAAATTTATAAATAGAGCTTTTATTTGTTGATTTGAATATCAGAGCATTTGTATTACTTTATATATTTTATTTTATTATCTGTTTTATGTAATTAGAAAGAAAAATTAAGAATAAAATAGCTTATAACGTATATGAGAAATATTAATTTCACAAACTTCCCAATAAGTGATTGTATTATTATCATAGAGCGGATTTTTAGGGTATGCCCTAAATTACTCTAATTTACCCTTTTTTACCTCGTAACCTCAATTTACACTAATTTCAAGTTTAACACCATAAATGACCCTAAATTCGAAATTTAGCAATCAATTTCTTATTCTTTCATAATAAAAACATTTAAATTAATAGAACAGATTTTTTTACTATGACTTAATTTAACCTTATTTACTTCAAAACCCTTAATTAAACTTATTTTCAATTTAACACCATAACTAACCCTAATATTTTACTTCAAGTTTCGAGCTTTAATGAATTATGTTTTAATACAGTTTAATTCAGATAAAATTTGATGTTTCTTACCATATTTTGCAATAAAAACTTTAAAATATATTAAAATTACTGTTTTTATTTATTTATAATTCCCTAATTTTGACCCTAATTTATATATTTTTATGCCCTTTTACCCTACCCTAATTTTCGAAATTTTGACCCTAATAATCCGCTCTGATTATTATCTTTAAATAGTTGTAGTAAATGTTAAATTAAACTATTATAATGTATAGGTACGTTTTTCAGAACAGAACGGCGTTGAGAATGTAAATTAATACAAAAGTTTCAAAATAGCATTAATTCAAAATAAGACAAAAATAGTACATACAAAAGATAATAATCACTACAATCAATACAAAATATGTATGCAAAATCGTTTGATTTTAGCTTATTACTTAGATGTCCGTTGTTTTGTTGATTTGCGGACCACTTTTAAACGATGTATTTGCCAATGAAAACGATTCCTTTTGTTTAGAGTTCTTTGATAAAACATCATGGGTGTTGTCCGGAAGTACCACATATGGGTTACGCGCCCGATGTACCCGAGTAGAAACTTCTATGTCACTATGCAAATGGTCGGCTTGTGGCATTATTTGACCATACCCAACGAGACAGCCCCTCGTGCATCTTCAATTATGGTACAACTACGTTCCAAATTCAATACTGGATCGGCCTTGGCCCAGGACAATAACGCCCGCGTTCAGAGTTTGGAGAGGGCTCTGTTCGAAAAATATGTCACAGTCTCCCGCCCCGTCCTGTGGAGCCAGAGCAACAACATCGCGAAGGCGTGGCACAGTCGGGAATCGTAATGCGTCCACATCAAGTTCTAGTTTGCAGACTCAAGCTTTGACCACTGGTTCTGCCTTTACAACTTCAACAAATCAGCGCTTCATATGGTCTAAAGATCTAAACATCGACGTTATGCGCTGCTACTATATTGCTACAAATAATGAAGAAAACAAAACTGGCTTTCGTTTCAAAATGTATGAAGAATGGTTAAAAATACATCCAGAACTGTCGAACTTCACTGAAGGAAACATCGCCGACAGACGAAAGTTAATAATAAGAAAAGATTATCTAACACCATCTGAATTAGCCAACATAAAATTAAGTGTCTCTGAAAACTTACATCATCATGAAAATCAAGAGAGCTCTGATATCACCATTATTTATTACGTCCATAATTCAGAAAATGAAGTAATAATAAACACTGAACAATCAAATATCACTCAAGATAATATTCAAGAAAACGAAGAACTTTCCAATGAATTCCAAAGATCATTAGATGAATTCTTTGGTACTGATCTATTAAAACGACAAATGATTCCAAAAATTATTTATAATAGAAGGAATTACAATATAATTAAACAACTCGATCTAATGATAGAAACAACAATAATTTCAGAAACAACACTCGAAGATCTCCATAATATTGTTTATTGTGGAGCACACATTACCATTAAACATCTTGGAATCAATATTAACAACGAATCAAATAACAAAACAAAAAAGAAAAAACGACCCCTCCTTGAAAAGTACTAATTGAAACTAAAATCAAAACATTTAGACAACAAATAGCTCACCTATTGGAATGGAAAATCAATAACAAAAGCCCAAAAGTTATGCAAACATTTAATGAAATTTGCAAATCAAATAAATTTAACAAAAGTCTTCAAATATTAACGAGAAAATCATTGAACACATCGATCTATTAAAACAAAAATTTGCAGTTCAAGCCAAAAGAATACGAAAATATAACAAAAAACATATAAGAATTTCTGAAAACAAGCAATTTATTAATAATGAAAAACACTTCTACAGAAGTTTACTACAAGACAACGATGTCAATACTGATTCACTTCCAACTAAAGAATCATTTGAAAGTTATTGGAGTAATCTATGGTCAAAAATCGTCAAACATAACAAAGAAGCAGAATGGATAACTAAACTTAAAGAAGAAAACAAAAAGATCCAAATGAATACTCCCATAATAACTTTAGAAGTAAAACAGGTTCTTGCAAAAGCACATAATTGGAAATCACCAGGACCTGACAAAATACAAAATTACTGGTGGAAAAGTTTTACATCTACTCATGAGCAACTTAAGAATATCATAAATAGAATTATTGAAAACAATGAAGAACTGCCACAATTTTTAATGAAAGGAACAACTTATTTAATATATAAAAAAGGAGATAAAAACAAACCTGAAAATTATCGACCTATAACTTGCCTTTCAACTCTTTATAAAATTATAACATCAATAATATCAAACAAAATCAGCAATCACTTAAACTTACATAAAATACTCACAGAAGAACAAAAAGGATGCAGAATTGGTTCTAAAGGCTGCAAAGAAGAACTCTTTTTAGATCCAATCATATGCAAAATGGCAAAAAAGAAAGCAAGAAACTTATCTGCAGCATGGATAGATTATGTCAAAGCCTTTAATTCAGTACCCCATTCATGGCTTATTGAAATATTAAATATCTATAATATTCATTCATCTTTAATACAATTACTTTCAAGATCTATGACAAAATGGACAACAACATTATTTGCTTCATCCAAAACATCAAAAATCGTCTCAAAAGAAATTAAAATTAAAAGAGACATTTTTCAAGGAGATAGCTTAAGTCCATTATGGTTTTGCTTGGTGCTCAACCCATTAAGTAATTTATTAAAGGATTCAAATAATGAATTCAAATTAACAAAAGACATCAAAATTAATCATCAATTTTATATGGACGATTTAAAAATAGAAAAGAAATAGAACAACTATTAATTACAACAGAAAAATTTAGTAAAGATATATGCATGGAATTTGGTATTGATAAATGCGCTATTCTCGAAGTCAAAAAAGGAAAAATTGAAATAAGTAAAAACATAAAGACATTAGCAAATAAAGAAAATAACTGTTTAGATAAGTCATCTGAATATAAATATCTTGGATTTACTCAATGCATTGATATATCAAAAAAAGCTAAAATGAACATCAAAGAAAAGTATCTAAACAGAGTGAGGAGTGTTCTAAAATCAACACTTCTTGCAAAAAACAAAGTTAAAGCAATCAACACTTGGGCAATACCTCTCCTTATGTACTCATTTGGAATACTAAACTGGACAGAAACAGATTTAGAAGACATCAATAGAAAAACAAGAACGCTATTTACCGAATACAGAGTACATCACCCCAAGTCAGCAATAGAAAGATTTCATTTACCTAGAAGATTAGGTGGAAGAGGAGTATTAGACATTCATTATTTATGAAACAAACAAGTCAACAATTTGGAAATGTACTTTTTGGAAAGTACAAATAATATTCATAAAACATTGGTTCAAATAGACAACTATACTCCTCTAAGATTAAAGGATCAATCTCTTAAAGAAATCAAAAACACTATTCACACTAAAAATGAAACTTGGTACGGAAAAGCACTTCATGATAGATTTGCGAAAGAACTCAACGAAAATAATATTGATAAAGAAAAAAGTCTGCTATGGTTGTTATCTGGTGGTTTATTTCCTGAAAAATAAGGATTCATATTTGCAATACAAGATCAGGTTATACCTACAAGAAACTACCAAAAATATATCGAAAAGCTACAAGTCGACGATAAATGCAGACTCTGCAATTCACAATCTGAAACAATACAACATATTACTGCTTGATGTCGTGTAATTGCTGGCACGGAATATACAGATAGACATAACTCAATAGCAAAAATAATTCATCAAGAAATAGCTATAAACTTAAATCTCCTCTCAGAAAAAATACCTTATTACAACTATTTTCCTAAACCAGTATTAGAATCACAAAGTTTCACATTATACTGGGATCGGTCAATTATAACAGACAGAACAATAAGAAACAATAAACCAGATATTGTTATTATTAACAAATCATCAAAAACAGCAACACTAGTGGACATTGCATGCCCTCTAGACAACAACATATCTTCAACTGAAAGTGAAAAAATCAGAAAATATATTGACATCGCAGCAGAAACTAAAGATCTATGGAAACTAAAAGAAACACCAATTCGTACTAATGGAAACTATTCCTATAGTAATTATTACGAATGGTCTAATTTCAAAAAAGTTAACATTAAACCTAAAAAACTAGATATAAATCCATCAATTATTAAGTTACTGGAGAAAACAGCGATTCTCCATACTTGTAACATATTAAGGAAATTTCTTCAAATTTCGTAGGCATTATATGTTTGGTGAAGTAACATTGCCAGGTTGAGGAAACTTCTAGGAGTTTTCAAAAGGCTTGGGATGTTATCACCCGCATATATTGTTAAATACCGCAATTATTGCGTGCATAAACCGAAATAATAATATTTATTAAAGTTGAAGATAAAAGTTACAGATAAGAATAATGTTGAATAGAGTTTAGAATAAAGTTTCTAATAAGAGTCTACATAAGCTAGACAATGAGTTAAAAGATGCAACTTAACTGAGAGAAAACGTTTCTGGTTTAGACTTAAGTAATAGAGAGATAACTGCGGCAAGTTAATCGTGGCCACAACCTCTTTTAATAATTAAGTGTTCATACGACACTTAAGTCTAGCGAGAGAGCACAGAGTAAAGACTCTCGATCGATGAGATCGTGAGTATGGGGCAGCGGTCTTAAAGTTAGTGCTGTTAATAACCAATTATCGCCGCGTTATGTGCAGCACGTGACTTCAAAAGCATTGAAATGTTTTGATATATGGGTGACACATCATGCCCAACTTCACCCCTATGTTATAACATTTCAATGCTTTTCAAGTCACGTGCTGCGCATAACGCGGCGATACTTGATAATAACTTTGTTGGTTCGTCAGCACAACTGCAGTATTGTTAGCACTAAAACACATATGCGCTCTGAATAATATATCCCTTATGCTGATGTATGAGTCACACTGCTTGGAAGCAATAAACCCTAATACATAGAACTATAGGCTCAATATCTAAAATACGTTTCAATATTTATCAAATTATTAATGAATTATAGTTGTAAATTGTAATTCAGTAAGTGTTTCGAAAATTGATTCATTTTGTTTTCTGCTCTCAAAGATTAAACATCAGATTTGTTGTTATTGGACGCTAACAACGCGCGAACATTTCATTTCCAAACGCAAATAAATATTAATTAGTGATTTAAATGAGAATATTACGCGTGTCACCCATTTTGACCGTCATTTTTATTTATAACACATTTTTGTCAAGTTTTATATTTATTTTTACATTTTTGTCGATTTTTTAATATTTTCACAGTATATATTAATATATTAGTTTAGAGTAATGCTTGTTAAGACAATTGCCATTCAAAGTTGTTTCTGAAATGCCAAGTTTGAGTTGACTGACGATTACACGTATTTAAAATTAATTGTTTATTATCGATACTATCCAAACATAAATCTGTATCGAAATGCATAAGAGTTTTCTGTTGCTCATCGTATTCCCAAATTTGATTATCTTTCTCCGAATGACACCTTTTAAGAATAACCGTTTTGTTCAAATCTTCTCCTTCTAGACATTTTTCATTATTTACTATTTTTTGTTCCTTACTGTACAGAAATAATTGATTATATGATTTCATTTTTTTATTTAAATTTTGTAGACAAGGATTTAAAACAATTTCTCCTTCGCTTGAATGCATTGTATCCAAACATTTTTCAGTTTTTAAACTAACAATGTCTCCCAAATAATAATAATCGCGTGGTAATTGAGATTCAGGATAAATATTTTCCAGGTACCATTTAAATGACTTAAGAATTTATACTTTTATTAATTATTATTATTAATATTAATGTATTTATGAATTATTTTAAAATTATAATTAAATTTTTGTTATTTTTTAAATATGATTAATACTTCAGAGATATTAATTACTAGGGATCCTAAATCGTTAATTAACGATTGATTTAAATTAAAATAATTTATACAAAGAACAAGTTTACTAGTATAAACAAAAGTGAACCCAAATTAGGGAAATTTAAGTAAACGAATCGAACGATTTTTGAAAAATTGCACGATTTTAAATTTTTCTGATATTTTGCATTAAATTATTGAATAAAAAAATAAAACGTTTTTGCTAAAGTAAAAGTCATGTTTAGTTCGTATTAATTTATAAAATTTGTAAAATTGTTAGTTTAAAACATAAATATTGAATTTTATTTACATTTTCATTTTCGCTCATATTTTTTTGAAATATATTTCACTTTACCGGTAATGTAATTTAAAGATTTTTTTTACTAATTCTGTTTTTAATTTATAGAAAATATTGCAATTATATGCTTTTAATTTATTTTTATAATTAAATTAAAAATTTTTTCGAACGATTTTTGACGTTTCTGTGAACGATTACTAAGCGATTTTGAACCATTTTTTCTAACGATTTCGGCATCCCTATTAATTACAGGTTTGATCAGTGTTTACCCAAATATAAATCTTGAAAGTTGACACTACCGCAGGGTGTCCCAAAATCTTATGTTCTGAAGGGAATCTCCTTTCGGATTTTCTCAAAATTCAGAGTAGTGTCTAAACTCATCTGATTTAAGCGATTCTTTTTGGCTGTCGGACCAAATTTATTTTCAAAAAAATTTTTTTTCAATTTTTTTCCTGGTGAAAGCCTAAACCCATTGAAATACTAAACCAATTTTCCAAAATTTAATGAAGTCACATAACATTATTTTTGATAGAGAATTTTTTAATTTGAACCAAAATTTTTCAAAACTTCCAAATTTTTTTGTCCGTGAATTTTCAAAATTTTGATTGGTGTTGTCCGGGTGTACCAGAAGGGATGTCTGGCAGGGGTATTTACTCCTTTAAAAATCCGGATAGCTGAACACCCCATACCCAAAATTTTGATAATTCAAGGACGATAAATTTTTTGCTATTTCGGTCAAATGTAACTGTTAAATTGTAACTATAAATAATTTCGGAATTTTTTCCGAAGAAAACATTCACCACTCCCTTCGCAAATCTCGACGAGTTAATATTCTAATTTTTTAAAAATTTTGACCAAAATTTAAATAAGTCACAAACTCATTCAAAACTATTTCCTCCTTGAATTTTCAAAATTTTGAGTATGGTGTATTCAATTTTTAGGATTTCAAGGTTCTAGGACACCCTGACAACACCACTTACGAAAGTAACTGTAGTTAAGCTAAGTCTTAACTTAGTTTCAATAAAACGAGTTTCCTATAGAAAAATTTGACATGTTTTAAAACTTATGATTAATTTATGTATGCTATAATTTGTAAAAATGGCTTGTTTTTGAAAAATTAGGTTAAAAACATGGTATTGGAATAAACCTATAGGATTTTACTGATGATATTGTGTTCACAATAGAAAATCGTAAAATCATATTAAAAAGTATAATCCGAAAAGATTATCTCTGACTATTGTGTTTATTACTGAATAACCATTAAATACAATTAATTCTATAATTGAATACTATAATCAAATGAATTACTTTGCATCTTAACTTTTTCCGTAGAAATAATCGATCAGTTATATCCCCATAATTTATTAATCGTGCTTTAGGTGTTAATGTAAAATAAAATTCTTTCCACTGATCCAACCAAACACTTGCGAGTCGCGCAGTGTTATGCCATACAATGTAATCTTTGCCTCCTGGAAGTGTGTATGGCGTTTCTTTGCGAAATATATGGCCAACTCTCGCGCACGTTACTAATTCAATACTTCCGCCGCACATCCAAATCTAATATTCGAACAAAACATACATCATCACTATATATAAATCTGATATTTTGTCTGTTCGGGTGGGTCGAGATGTGATCTGGGTGTGTCAAAATAGAGTTTGGGTGGGTCGAATTAGGGTCCGGGTGGGTCGAATTAGGGTCCGGGTGGGTTGAAATAGGGTCCGGGTGGGTCAAGATGGGGTACAGTAAAGTTGGTGTTGGGGCCAGAAAGGTTCGTGTTTGTAATGTTTTGGTTGTGTTCGGGTTGGAATAGGAAATATTTTTAAAAATATTGTATTTTAATAATTATTTTACTTTATTTCCCACAGAAAGCGGGCTTTAATTCTAGTATGTATATAATAAAATGTACATGTATTTATGATATGCAAGATTTAGTGTTAAAAAAAGCTTTAATAATCAACTTTTATTACCGATTTTCGTAACTTATCAATAGCTTGACCTTTCAAATTGAATCGTGAGATAAAAATGATTCAAATTTGAAAAGGTAATAATATCTAAGTGCGCAATAATGTTAAAATATGATGACGTACGGGCATAGCATGAAACAAGCTTAAGCTTAGCATATACGTTCCTTTTAATGCTATGAGACCGGGACAAGATCGACATAGGATCGGTATTCTATAATGTACATTTTTATTCACGGGACAGATTTGGAAAATTTATTTTTATTTGTTACGCAGTTGCTGACGCAACGGGAAATCTATTGTTATACTATACTATGGTTTTCTGTTCATTAAACACTTTTAGAAAGTGGGAAACGTTTGTACTAATTTTAAGGGTTATATACTTTAATTTAAACCTTTAAAAACTAAATCTTGTAAATTCCTATTTTACTCTATTTTTATTTATTTTACTTAATTTTAGGCCAACCTTTTTGGCCAAATTAAAATGGATTGTCCATACAGATTCTAACTCAATATTTAAATTAATATGAAAAATATTCAAATACTGTATAAGTAATTAAGATATTTCAATATAGCTATCAGCTTAAAGGTTTTAAATAAAACAATTTAATACTCGAAAGCTGAATTCCAGATTTTCAGCGCCCCATATAATCATTCCTTCATCATATTTTCCAATTGTATTAAAAAACTGGCGATCTATCGAAAATAATCCACCAGACATCGTAGGGGTTCTGAATTGTATCAAAAATTTAAAATTTAAAAAGTTTAAAATTTAATGTTAATAAACTTAACTTTAAAGGTAAAGATCTGTCGCCATTTCTTCTCTCCAATTCTCTTTTAGGAGAGTTATACCAACGAAATCCTAAAAAGTAACAATTCGTGAACAAAACATGCAAAATGTTTGTAACAGAAAACTGATATTTTATTATTTTCATAAATAATATTTTTCTATTTGATATTAATATTGAAAGTTCTAAAACAGATAAAATATAAAAAATGTAGACCAGCCGTGTCATAGTAAACAATATTGTAATAAAATTTAGATGTAGAGAATATCAACACAAATACATCCATCAATGTTTTAAATTCTTTATCAAAAATATTTAGTTAACATAACAAGAGTCGTCAAATTCAGGAAAGTCCTTCTTTTTATAGAAAGGACTAATTATTAATTCAATAAAATATGAGTACGAATCACATTAAAATAAGCATTTTGAGACCTATTTATTGTTCCAGAAAATCCTGAATTTTACTGTTAACTCCTGAAAATGCATGTTATTCCATAATTTACATTTTTTTGAAGAAGTAAAAGAATTTTTGCCTGATTATTGTCTGGTTAAATTGGAAAGATGTTTAAGTATAAATCCTGGTTTGAAAGACTTTGTTTCTAAAAAATGTCATTAGAATTTCGACTAAAATCAATGTTTACACCGCATGTCTCATATGATGTCGAAAATCTTTTTCTCATTATAAAGATAATCTCATTGACAAACGATATAACTAGGGTCGCGAAAATCGTTAATTAACGATTTCTTAAAACTACTCAAAATCGATATGAAAAAGTATATTTAATTGGTATTTAACTTAAAAAGTTTAAAAAAATTAAATTTAATTAACGAAACAAACGGTTTTAAATATAA
>JAQGAW010003447.1:0-12541 GCA_034698025.1 Phthiracarus crinitus | reverse complement strand
TTATATATCAGTGACATTGAATAATGTAATATATCTCCGTTTTATGAGGTCATTAAATTTGAAACGATATAAGTATGTCTTGAGCAATGTTTTACTTACTAATCAAGACAACGATCTCTTTATATTTCATCAAAAACATACTGCGTTTACTACTATACTAACCAAAGAAGTATTTTTTGAGTTTTATATAAAACATGGATAATTAATAGCGATTCCACGAAAATAATTGACTTTTTAAAATGTCTAGACATACTAATCTATACATCTCAGTCACATCACATTTTCTGTGCCGAACGTCAATGCATAAATAGAATGTTATATAATGATGTTTAAAACATGGTTTTCATATAGATTTGATTACTTATTTCAAGATCTCTTTTCGTTTTACGTTTTCGTTAACGAAATAATCTAAAGAATTAAGTAAATATAAGATCATTTATAATCCTAATTAAAATTATTTAATAATTTTTTTCTGAACTATAAATTTAAAGCCTTTATATCAGGGTTTCCAAAGATGGAGTCTAGACTAGTACACCCCCTCCCAAAAATTTTAAAAGTTCAAGGATGCAATAAATAAAAAATTCTTATTCGTTATTGGTCAAAATTGAAAAAATTATATTTTAAATCCGATTTGTTCACCACCCTCTCCTCGAATTTTGAAAATAAGGGATACCCCTAGACCATCCCACCTTGGGAAACCTGCTTTATATTAATGAAATACTCTATTTTAAAAATAATTAAGTCAAGGTATCTTCAAACAAGATAGAGAATGCAGTTTTATAATGAGCTCACTTTGTATAATATATTAAGATAAGTCAAAGTTAAGTCAAAAATTTCAGCGTTCGAAATAATTTTTGCATTTTAATTATTGTTTCTATTGTTAACCAAATATATTTTATATTTATTTTCAATCGGGATTAAATTAAAATTAAATTGTTTAATCTAATAACTTAATTAACGTTATTCAAACATTGTAAATTGTACTTCACTGAGAGTTTCCCGAATTTTGATTCAGTTGAAGTGCTGCTCTCATGAAGTCACAAAACCACATCACAAATTGCTGTTAAGTTGTCTATCTTTTTGAAATTCAGAATATGACGATTAAATTGTTTCGTTCTCTAATTATAACAATGTTATGATACTTTTTAGCAAATTGACTATTCTTTTGACCACATGTAAATTAAATTATTGATAAATGTTGTTAAATCTAAATTAAAGTTAAATTATTTTTTCTAAATAAAATTTTATTTATCTATTTTTTCTATGTAATCAAAAATTAATTTTTAGCTCATTTTGTAAAAGTCAGCTAATGGATTTGGGATGTCTGTCTATCTTTCTGTCTGTCTGTCTGTCTTTCTGTCTGTCTGTATACCGGTATTTATATTTAGTAAGGCATTTTAATCTTTAGATTAATAAAGGTTTTTAGCTCATTTTAACTATAGGAGCTATTGGATTTGCAATGTCCGTCCGTCCGTATGTGGACCGCTCTATATTTATTAAGGGATTTTTTCTTTATGTTAATAATGGGATTTTTTTCAAAAAAAGACTCCAATCTTCAAAAAAATAATTGTTAAAAAGACTCCTATTGTGCTTATGATGGGCTAAAAATGGCTCTAAAATGAACAAAAATGAATAAAAATTAACTAAATATAGGCTTAAAATAGGACAAAAATGCGTTTTAAAATGATAAAAATGTACAAAAAATGGTTAAAAAATAGGCAAGAATGGGTTTTAAAAGTATAAATCGATTATATGATTTTTAAAATTGCTTTAAAATAATTAAAAAAGCGTTAAAATCTATTAAATTATGATAAAAATTGATTTGGATGATAGAATTGGATAATATATTGTTTAAAACAAAACAATAAAAACTTTTTCGAGTAAAAACCATTCACATGCGTAACCATATTCGCTTATCAAATACTTTTGAGTGTCCACATAACAACAATTTATTTGATGTTCACTCGTTAAAAGCTAAAACACAACTGAATCAAAAATCTTAATACACTCATTGAAGTACTGTTTATAACAATATAATATAAATCTTTAAGTTTTTTTCTCAGTGCAACAATATGCGTAAAATGCGTAAAAAACAAGATATAATATAGTTGGCCAATAATAGAAATTATAAATAAAATGTCAAAAAATATTTAATACGCAAAAAGTTGGTATATCCTATTTATTTAACTTATAATAAAATATAAAGTGAGCTCATTGTGTATGTACATACTCTTTCTTGTTTTAAGATAGGAGTCTATTATCTTTATAATTTCAGCCAAAACAGGTGAATTATTAGCACCCATAGGAGAACCATATATTTTCTTAGAATAATTAACATATAATTTGATAAAAGCAGAATCAAAGCAAAGTTTGTTCAAATATAATTTGTTAGCTCACTTTTTTTCAAAAAAGGCGAGCATATGCTTTTGTCCTTATGTGTCTGTCCGTCTGTGCGTCAAATAATGTTGACCATGTCTCTTCCTATCCCACTCCCCATTCACATTACTTGAAATATTTTAATTAGAAGAAACACATAATAAATCCAAAATTAAACTAATAACGCGAGAGATGACTTCGATGGTTCTTAAGCGTACCTTAACATTATGCGGCCAGCTGGAATCAAACACTTTACCACATTATGATCAACGATAAACACATGTCCAGAATCAGTGTTCAGATCTTCCGCAGATATCTATTTAGTTAGCAGTGGCGACACATGTATGACTTCGATAGTTCTTAAGCTGCTGCTACCTTAATACTGCTACTTGAGTTAAACCACATGTTGGTTTGTAATTACTAAAGGGTATAGATAACGATTAAGTATAAATAATTTTTCCAGTTTGAAAGTAACATAGAGTTGGTGAAACTTCTGACTACGATAGTTCTTAAGCGTTCGATACCATTATGTAACCAGTCAGATTCAAATACTTTACCATATTCTGATCAACGATAAACACATGTCCAGATTCAGTGTTAAGATCTTCGGCAGATCTCCATTTAGTTAGCTTTGGCGAAACAGGTCCAACCTTGATGGTTCTTAAGCGTACCCTACCATTATTCGGCTAGAAAGAATAAAAACAAACTTCCACATTCTGATCACCAAAAAGCACTTGTCCAGAATCAGTGAGAAGATCTTCGGCAGATATCCATTCAATTAGCAGTGGCGAAACAGGTCCGAATTCGATGCTCTTAAGCTGTTCAAACAATTTATGACAGCTCGTTAAGAGTAAATTGAATTATTCTCGAGCTTAAGTCATGCCAGAGACTAGATTCACTGTGGTAAGCCAGACGCTCTTTAAGAGTAATTTTGATTATTTTCGTGCTTAAGACGCCCAGTCAATAGATTAGTATAGTTTAGTTTATTTCATATTCACTGGGATCCTATCGCCACATCTCTTCATCCGAGTCTCTCTAATTCTAAGCCAAACGCTAGTTAAGATTAAACTCAATAAATAGTTAATAACAATAGACTTATATTAAATCAATATAATTAATTTAATTGTTATTATAGAATAACATTATTGTTTGTTTGAAAATTATAAGTAACGCAAGCATAATTATTAATTGTAGGATTCTTAGAATAGTATTTAACAATTAATAATAAACAAATACAAGTTTTTTAAATTAAAAAATTTGTTTTGTTGTCAATTTATTTTATTATAATTTCGACAAATTTATCTTATATTTATCATAATTTATATCATGGATTCAACAACAATGTCTAATATAGAAGAGCGAAAACGAAGAGATTGGGAAAGAAAGATACGTAAACGTGCAAATTCTGGATATAAAATGATCGAAAATGAACGAATGTCAATGAAAAACTCAAGATTTAATACTTCCCAACGATCAAACGATACCGTAGTGCATAAATTGCCAGAATAGACCAAGACCATCGATTATGAGAACAAAAACGCAATTCCGAATCTCATAAACTTGCAAGACTTGAAGAAGAACGACGATCAATTATCCAAAGACGCGATAACAAAGCGCATAAAATTGTTAGACTAGACAATGAACATGTTGTTGTTGCCCCCGGAGACTGTACGTATAGTTACAGCACTCCTGTCGCCTCGAGAAACTGTGCGACTTATACGGGGTCTCGCCATAGTGTGATGGGTGTGTGTGTATTGTGCATGTGTCAGAGGGAGATTAGTATAGGGTAGGAGCAAGATAAAAGGTGGAGAACTGTTTCCGGATGGCTTACGCAGAATCGGCAATGGTCCGAGTCCGCTGAGTCGATCCGGAATAGGTAATTCCTGAGTATGGGGGAGTAGCGGAGTTGAGAGGGGGTGGATCGGGTTTTTCGTGGGAGGGTTTTTTCTTGGGGAAATGTCTAAAGGGAGGTCGTCGAGTAATTTGTTTGAAGGTCGGGAGTTTATTGAGCTGTTAATGTCGTGCGTGTGAATGGGTTTAATGAATAGTGGGATATTGCTTGGAGGATGTGAAACAGATTGGATTAGTTTTGAGAAATGAGCAGAGGGTCAGTTTTTGAGGGTTCGAGGTGTTGGAGCTGGTTTTAGAAGCGGGTTTAAGGGGTGTGTGTGCGGAAATAACTTGTAAAATAGTTGTGTACCGGTCTTGTTAATGTGATGGGTGAGAGAGAGTGTTTTTGTTTCTTGATGGAGGTGTGGGATAGAAGTTATTTTTGTGCATCCTGTTGAGATGCGTAGGGCTGTATTTTCGATGTTTTTGAGTTTGGAGATGTTAGTGTCGGATAGTAAAGGGAACCAGGCTGGGGAGGCGTATTTAATGAGGGGGAGGACAAAGCCATCAAAGTGTTCTTCGAAATAATATTAAAAAAGCAATGAAACAATTAAGATATGAAGCTAAAGATAATTTATCTTTTAATGATCTGCTTAAAAGTTATGAAATCAACATTAAAAAAGGTCCAACAGTAATCTGTAATTCATGTTGTGGCTTATTTTTTTAAAACTCTATACGAACTGTTATTCTTATTAATTCGAAACTACAATTAACATTTTTCCAAGATCATTTGACTCATACAATTCAATTAAAGCTTAAATGTAAGATGTGTTACCAAACACATTACATATACGAAACGATAGGACCAGCTGTTTGATATAATGCTGGGCTTCATTTAATTAAAACTCAACTTTATAAACTGGGAAATTTAACATTATCAGAGACTAGGAGTAACGAACATTCCACCTGACACGAAAATTTTATTGTCTTTGAAGAAGATAAAAACGTTAAATGTGAGATAACAGAACCATTTATTAATTAAACAAATAGTATACTCGAAGATGTGGTAGAATGTGAAAACAAATGATACTTTATGGATTGATAATTATTTTTCGAAAACATTTGCATTTGCTACAGGAGAAGGAACATATCCATTATCTTCACTGAGAGACCAGTATGCAGTAGAGTTGTCATTTCCCAAAATTTATTGCGATGAATCACGAAATAAGATTAAAAACATATAATATGCAAGCATATGTAAATGTTAATTAAGACATTTCAATAGGAGGTGCTGTAACATTGTTACGATCTTTTATATGTTTAAAAAACATCAGCTTCAAATGATTACGAAACAAATATCAATACATTTAAGAAAAAGAAGAAATACGGAAACGAATACTGCTGGCCCAATGCTTGATAAAGATTTTGTTGATAATATTTGTAAAGTTGATGATGTGTATATGTTTTTGAAAATTGATCGAGCGTCACCACCGTATTGGCAATCAAGAAAGAAAGAGGATCTTGCAATGATTCGGTAATTAGGTATTCCAACATATTCATTACATTATCCGCAGCTGAAACACGCTGGAAAGAACTTCTTGTTATATTAATGGAAACAGTCCGAATTAAAATATTTCTGAAGATGAAACTAAAAACTTGGATTATAATGACAAATGTGATTTAATAAGTAACGTGTTCGCGATATTTTGATAAACACATAAGAGAATTGTTTCATGTTTTGCAACATCAAAAAGAACAATTGAAGAGCATCCTATATCTGATACATACATTAGAGTTGATTTCCATCATCGTGGAAGTCCACACGTTCACTGTTTGTTATGGATGAAAAATGCCCAAATTTACGATAAAAATGATAATAATAGTATTAACAACTGTTTGGAATTTATCGACAAATACATAACCACTAAAAGCTAACTTAATGAATCACTACTGAAACTTCAAACACATAGCACTCAATATCTTGTTTGAAATTTAAAAGAGATAAAGTCTTTTGTCGTTTTGATTTTCCGCAACTTCCGATGTTTGAATCTGTAATTTTAGAACCCATCGATTGTCTTGAAAATGAAATATACGAAAATAATTATAATTATATAAAATAAACATTAATTGACATGGAAAAACAACATAAAAATTAGAGAGAAATTTTGCAGTCATAGCATTCGACATGTTTCTAAATCAAATAAACATACGTAGATTATATTTATTCCATTAGAACACAACTAAAAAATACAAATGTGTATCTCATACGTGACTTAAACGATATTAGAATAAATGGCTATAATCATAATATACTTTCAATGCACAGAGCAAACATAGATATCCAGATTATACTTGATTTATACAGTTGCATACAATATATCCTTTCTTATTTAAATAAACTGTTAAACCTAATACGATAAGCTGTAGAATAAGTTAAAGCTGGTAACTTTATTATTCAAGATAGATTGAGAATAAATGGTGATAGATACCTCAAAAAAAAAGAAATATCAGCACAAAAAGCAGTATACCATATTTTATCAATGGATCTTTCAAGGTGCAGTCTATCACACGTTTTTATCAGTACTGGAGAACCAAAATAAAGGAATAAAATTGTAAAGTCATCTAAAGATTTAAAAGAATTAGGATCAGATTCACAAGATATTTACCAAAAAGGAGATTTAGGATATTATCCTATGCAACCACTTTCATTGCAGAATATTTGTTTAGCTGATTTTTGTACAATTTACAATAGATATCTCAAAAGGTAAAATAAGAAATGTAAACATCAGAAAACGAAAATGACGAAGAAATAGTTGATAAATTAGAAAGTGGCGAAATAATGTTGTGGACGTATCGGTGGTTCATGCGTTATCGACGGTTACCGATCTGTCACACAGGGGTCCCACAGACCAGCGTTTATGGGTTCGGTTGACGGCGAATGTATGCCAACGTTTCCACCAAATCCTGGCAAAACTCAATACAATTAATCACTTAATGATCGCTGCTTACAGCTATTATTTAAATTAAATAGTAAATCGCTTCCGATTTAAATATATTTAATTAAATAAATAAATAAATCACAAACAAGTGAATTAAATTCAAAATTTTTATTAAAATACAGAAACGCTTAATAACGTGTAAACACAACTGCTGGTACGATTGCTCGATAACAACTAACATTAGAGATTAACGTTTTTATTACAAATATCGACGGGTTATAAAAAGTAATAAATTTTTATTTTTAGGTGTGTTGGCGGCAGAATCGCTAATCGCGTTCAACACCACCCACGGCTAGTCTAGAAATTATCTGATTATTTAGAAAATTTCTTAACGTATAATTAAAATCAAAAATTAACTGAAAATGAAAATTATTTCGCAAATTCATATTTATCATGCGTTTAGACAAAATTTAATTTTGATTCGTATTTCTAGCAATTGCTACGATCTTCTTCTCGCGTTCTCTTCGCGCTGAAGAGATGTTCAAGTTATCGACATGTATAATATAGTCTAAGAACTCAGCCGTAGAACAGTCTTCAATAAGTTTATTGAACATTAGACATCGATATTACCCGCAACTATCGCTTGTGTTGTCGGATGTAATTTTTCGACCAAATAAATTCGATACATAATATCGTTATCATCGCTATACGGTTCCATAATTTTATTATTAGCGTCAATGAATTCTCGAGATGTGCCATATTTGTCACGATCTAAATTTTAAATCTGACTTAAAGTTGCTATTGATAAACGCTTCTTTGAAATCACTACAATCAAGTAATCGGTTCTCATTATAAAATATCCGATATTTATCTGAAATATTAATGTGAATTCTAGAGCCAACCATATCCTTATACTTAACACGTGGCCAGTTGTTACACCTCGCCTGATGTTCAAAATATTCGATCCATTGTTTAGCGTTTTTTCCCATTTCAAACAATTTTACTAATTTTAAATTTTCCATATTATCAATTCTTTGCGTTGAAATTCTCGAAACAGTATCAGTTAAAGTCTGAGTAATATTTTGGAATGCAATGCTCGATAACAACTAACATTAGAGATTAACGCTTTTATTACAGGTATTGACGCGTTGTAAAAAGTAATAAATTTTTATTTTTAGGTGTGTTGACGACAGAATCGCTAATCGCGTTCAACAATAATAGCTTTAAAAGATAATTATGGATATTTGGATAAAAAGAAGAAAATCCAAAATCATTCGATATAAATGATTTAATATAAAAACAGATGAATATAATTATTATCATGAACAATGTCATCTATATGTTCATTGGATAAATGAAACTAATGATTTATTAAATGTAGACATATAGACAAAGTTTTATAATAATCATAATTTGATTAAATTAAATTCAGCCAAATTTACTTATTTTAATCTTGATATTACCGAATTTAAAGATAGATTTATAGAAATAGAAAATGATTTTATTACAAATGAAGAAAGTGAAACAAAGCAAACACATGAAAATAGCGTATACATTATTGAGACAGATGCTAGTTATAGTCTGAGTCAAGATATTTGCGAAAAACAATCGACAATTAAAATGGAAAAATATCTTACACCTAAAATGAAGAGCAACGACGAGTATTTTGAATTGATGCGGTGGCTTAACGATAAACAAAGGAAATATTGCATGAATCTAATGATATGAATGAAAACAAAAACAGAACCAATTTATAACGTAATCATTGGTGGTGCTGGCTCTGGAAAATATTGCTGAATTTATAAATGCTATTTACCAACCAGTATTACTTTACATAAATAGTTTACCTGGAAATAGAGCGGTAACATTAAAATTATTATTATGTGCTCCAACTGGAAAAGCAGCTTTCAGTATTGGTGTCGTACCTACAAATTCCGCATTTGATATATTCAATCCAAACCACGAGTATTCGAATTTATCTCTCGATCGACGAAATATGATTCTTGCTACTTTTATTGATTTAAAACTTATAATAATCGAAGAAATATCAATGGTCGGTATATCACAATTTTAATTTTTAACTCTACGATTGCAAGACATTTTTGGAACAAATAAAACGTTTTGTGGTGTATCCGTAATATGTTTTGGTGATTTCTTTCAAGTACGCCAGTACTAGTCTATTTTGAATTTAAGACTAACAATAAAAATAAATATGGTTGTTTATTTGAAAATCATGTATGGCAACAATTTAAAGCATACGAAATAACTGAAATAATTCGACTGAAGGATGATAATTTATTTGCAATGCTCTTATCAACTTAGCATCAAGAAGTTGTCAACTGAAGATATTGCATTATTAGTAATATTTTTTTATTTAGTATTAATTAATTTCGACAATTTTGATTTGGTTGAGCAGATAACATCCAAGAAGGACAGAAAAGCCTATGGATGCGCAGTATACCCAAAACTTAAGTGTGAAAAGTTATTTATAAAAAAGTTCAAACCAAATAAAATATTATTCTGTAATTGCATTAAAATTAGTATAAATAAAATAGATTTAATTCTTATATATAACTCCTTTCAAACGAAAAATCGAGAACTATTGGCCCATATTAATGAATGCATAATCGAAAGTAAAAATGAAAAAGTTATCATTGTCGTCGATTTCAATATTGATGCTATAAAGGACTACAACGAAGAAATCTTCTCTCAAATTTCGATTTAAATTACTGAACAATAGAGTAACAACTAATGGAAATACTCAGATCGATTTAGAATTTTGCCGTAGTATTTCTTTTAAGTAAATCTGTATGAATCATATTTTTCGTATCACAAACCTATATGGTTTTCAATTTAAATAGATAGATTTCAATTCAAATTCAACAATTAGATATTACTAATAAAATATTCTTAGTTTAATACAATTTATTTTTAGTGATTAAATAGTTTATGTTGATTATTATTTGTTATTCATTCAGTTGTGTTTTAAGCGATACTTAAAAGTATTATATAATAGAATATGATTACCCATGTGATTAGTCTTAACTCGTAATAGTTTTAAGTTAATTTATTTTTATCCTATTTTATTATTTTTTATTAGATATTAAAGCCATTTTAGACAATTTTAATCAACTTTTAGTCCATTCTTATTTATTATTTGTCAGATATAGATAATATTTAGCTAAATTTATGACATCATTCTTATTATTTTTGGCTCATTTTTAGAAATTTTAAAGACATTTTTTACTATAAATAGACTCCTATCATCAAAAATCCCTTAATAAATATAAAGACATAATTTTAATATACGTGCAAATAAATATGGTCGAGCTAGTTGGTCTACAGGAAAATAGACAGACAGACAGACAGACAGACAGACAGACAGACAGAAAGAAAGACACACAGACAGTAATATCAAATCCATTAGCTGAAGTTAAAAAAAGTAAGCTAAAAAACTTGGCGGCATTGGGAATCGAACCCGGGACCTTCCGACCTGGTATTTTATACCAGTTTAGGCCAAATAATTTAAAATTAAATTATATTAAGAAATTATTTAAAAATTTTAATAATGAAAAGAAATAAGGTTTGACCGTAGCCAGAGTTTAGCAATGGTTTTGAATTTCTTTTATAGACACTAAACCTTAGAGGGCTTCCCATCTAAGGAATAATGAGCACTGACGTCAACTGAGCTAGGGTCCTCTCCTGTGATAACGAGAGCTTATATTTTGGTATTTATACCAAATGTAAAAGTGAGCTCACTATGAACGTGTCGTTCTTGTTGATATTTGATTTTTGTAATTCATAAAATTGTTTATTATTATTTATACTGGTTTCAAACCGATTAAATCAATTATGGTCACAAGTATCCGAAGGCTAATTAACTAGCAACAAATCTCGCCTTTGATATATTTCAATTCAAATTCAACAATTAGATATTACTAATAAAATATTCTTAATTAAAACTATTTATTTTTAGTCATTGAAAAGTTTAATTTGATTGTAATTCGTAAAAAGTGAGCTCTCTGTGAATGTGTCGTTCTTGTTATATATATGAAATCAGTTTAACGTATATGTAATATTTTAAATTTTTGATGGCAATATTATCTCAAGTTATACATTGCTATATATGATTAAGTATTTTCCACAAACACCAGATTGTATTGAATTTAACATATATAAGACAATAACTTAAATTAATTAATAGTTATCATATTTTATCGAAAGACTAAGTTATTTATAATAAAATAAATTTTATTTAATTAATGTTTTATAATTAATAACAGTTTCAGTTATAATTAAGAAAATTATTTTCATTTATTATTTAATAATTTTTATTAATTATTTCAACATACAAATCACTCATTTGTCAAAAAATATTTTGTATTTCTCATATTTATTTTCCATATCATTTTGTTGTACAATTATTGTTTGTTTTGGCGAATATTTGAATGTACCACTACATGGAAAACATCCTTTAAAGTCGTTGCCATTGTATCGTTTGGTTCTCAAATGAAAAACCCAATTCCCTCCGAGCATATAATCCATTCGATTACAAAATAGTATAATCTCTTCTGAAGGATTTGTTTCAAATAACTAACTCATTGATTCAGCATAATCACTATCGCTAGTGTTCAATATAGTAAGTGTTTTGTTAACAGCTTCTTGTAATGTCATTGATTCGGATTTCTTTAAAACAGAGATCTTATTCTTGCTTTTTTCAAGCATTCCTTTACATTGTTTTATATAATTACGAAATGAATACAAATCATTACACATAATCAAAGATTGTATCGAGTGTTTCATTACATTTTGTAGTAAATCATTATTCCTTATCAGTCAATTAAATATCTTCTGAATATAGTTTGTTCTAAGTATCTTAAAACTATACTCAGAAGATATTAAATTGACTAAGAGAAACCAAAAAATACCTCTTGAATTATCGTGTCGACACTAATTAAAAATAATAATCAGTATTTCAAAAATTAGAAATAATTAGTAATTAAACTAAAAATTAAACATCCAAAACTTCGGTCCAATTTATATCCCATAACTGTTCAGCACTTTCGCAATCAATTACGCATGAGTTTAAAAACAGTTTTAACTCAATTGATAATTTATCCCAAAATGATTTGCTGGTTTCGGAATATATTTCATGCATACAAACATATAATGCAAATATTGATGATTTCAAAGTTTGTAATTCAATAATTGGAAATTTCGCAAATTGGTTGAAAATATAAGTGACATCATTTGAAAATTCCAATATCACTCATATTGTCAACCAATTTGCAAAAAGTTTTGGCTAATAGTTTGCCTTTTTCTGCATTACGTCCTCCTAATCCAATATCCAATTCGAAATTATCATCGATGCTAAAAAAGATAGAAACTAATTTTGC
>JAQGAW010003446.1:0-12543 GCA_034698025.1 Phthiracarus crinitus | reverse complement strand
GTTTTGATGGTGTTATTTTAAAAACAAATGATGGTTTATTTTGCCCGGGTTGCAATTCAACATTTTCCTCAACAATGGATATAAATTCAATAAAAGAGAACCTTAAGATGGCTATAACCGAACATTCAAAGGATTTTGAAGAAATATTTTGCAAGTTTGGATTGAATCCTCTTGGTTACTTCTATGTGATGTGCCAGAAAATTGATTGTCCGTATTATCAAACAATCAACATTTAAAGTTTAAATTTTAAACATATTATTTGAAATTATTAATCAAGGAAAAATATATAGTTTTCATCAAATAATTTTTATTAATCATTTTGCTTACATATATATTGTTTATAAAAATCTGTATTTCTTTAAAATGATAACAAAATAAAATTTTTATTTGTGTGAGCCAGAAAATGTTGCATTAAACTTAGCTGGTTTCACGCTTTTTCTGCTGTTAATACGATTATCTTTAATTTCATTATTCTCTCCATTGTTTGTTCCAGTTTTCATATTGCTGTTAATGTTTTTAATTCTTTTAAGTACCACGCGACAACCATTTAATTTTCTCCATTCATTATCTGCAGAGTTTATTTGATACATTGATGGAACTTCTTCTTTACCAATTAATTCAATACTTTTAAAAAATTTAATATCTCGTAATAATATTTGTCCTAGAAAATCAAGTTTTTTCTTTTCAACATAAACCATAAGTTCTCTATTCTTACTAAAACATGAGATTAAATTTATATTATAAATTATATATATTTTAGAAATAATTACCTTTCAATCTTTACAATTTGTCGTGGATTAGCTTTAGCTCGAACCATTTTTTAAGTTTGAAGAAAATGGTAGAAATTTAAGTGCGTCTTAAATTTTGACTAACTCTTAAGTATACTTTGTTTGTTTATTTCTCATTCGTTTGATTATTTAAAAATGGAAAGTTTAAGTATAGAAAGCCAAAGTTTTTTTAAATGTATAATTTTCACTCTATAAATAAACATTATACTTGATAATAATCTTTAAAATTTTTATTTATGAAGCATAAACATAATTTTTTACCCAATAAAAAGTTATATAAAATTTAAAAAACAAAAAGTAACTTGACATTATTTAAAAATTATTGATGATTTTAATTAAGGTTCGCTTGATAAAATGACCGCTTTGATGGTTTTCCTCTTAAAATTCTCTGCCGAATAATTCTTGGTTTATGAGCAATTCCTGTTTCTCGTCTGCTTTTGTTAATATCTATTATATTTCGTCTAATAACTTTTCCAATATCCTTATCGTTTCGTAATTTTATCCATTCTTCTCTTGCCTTCATAATTTCTTGCATACTCGAAATTTCGTATTTAATAAATCCCATGCCTTTCAAAAAAACGATTGTTCTGGACAATTTTTTATTCAATCGTTCCAATTTATTGTTGAGAAAGTTGACCACACAAACTGCATTTGGATTGTATTCTCTAAAGAAAAAGTATAAAATTTTAAAGAATTAAATAAATTTTAAAACAAATAAACCTTTGAATTGCTGTATTATTTTGTTGAACACTAATTGCGTTAACCATTTTTAATATTATGAATAAGAAAATGGAGGAAATCTAAGTGCGTCTTAAATAAAAGAAAACATTTTAATGTCTGTATATCTGTATATCTATATATCTGTATATCTGTATATCTGTATATCTGCATATCTGTTTGTCTAAATGTCTCAATTTTTCAATGTATTTTTAATACAGGTTTTTATCAATAAGTTTAAAGCAATAAATCTAAAGAAAAGTAAAAAGAATTCAATCTAACAAATCTTTATTAATCAAAAAACATATTAATCAATGAATTCAAATTTAAAAAATTTATTAAACAATTCAATAAAACGTTTCGCCGCGAATACGGCGAGCTAACTGCAAGTCGTTCGGCATAATTGTTACGCGTTTCGCGTGAATGACGCATGAATTTGCGTTTTCGAATAAGCCCACCAAATAGATCTCCGAAGCTTGCAGCACTTTGGAAACGGAGATCTCCCCGAAAGTCCTGCGCCACTTCCCGCACAAGACGCTGAAACGGAAGTTTTCGAATCAACAATTCATTTGACATCTGGTATCTTCGTATTTCTCTTAGATCGACAGTTCCAGGTCTATGGCGATGTGCCGTTAGATTTCTAGGAGTCCTATTTCGAGGTCGTCTTTTGCCTTTTCGATCTGAAGGAGCTACAACAGCGCGCTACAATACCACTAAATAAATAAACTAATTTAATATTTTATTATTTAATATAAATAAAACCTACGTTTCAGCAGTATCTTTACTGCGTTTAGTTTGCTTTATTCGAGCCATTATTGCAGATATTAAGGAGTATATTTTGATGCGTAGTTTTCTTTTCAACTAATTAAATAGCACTGTCAAAGGTATTTTCCATATAAAAACGTTTGCAAAAGAACGCAATTATATTCACAACAAATATTATTGACTTAAAATCACTTTTAATAGAATATAGAGGCCCAATTTTGCATATGACTTAACATGGGATATGCCTTTGATTGAACAAAATAATGATATGAAGTGGAAAACCGGTTAAACTTATATACTAGACATGTTCACCTTGAAAAATATTTTGGATTTTTCAAAATTTGAAAATTGATTCGATTAAAGCGTTAAAATTTATGAATTTTATAAGCAGTCAACTTTTTCGGAAAAGGACCCATTGACCTGTTATTGACCTTTATATCTATTCCTTTATATCTCTGTTATTTTACAAGATTTTTAAATTCAGATTTCACTTTAATTAATACAAATAAATTCTTTATCTTTTCAAGAAGTTTCATTAAAATCCGATAATTCAATGTTCCATTTTATATAGCTCGAATATTGACCTAATCATAAAATAACATGTTTCCACCCGTTTTTAATGTGCTAAAATTTTAATGAACTTACTTTTAGTAAGATATAATGACTAAAAAGTTATCATAAAAAGTTTTACCTTGAAATAAAATCCCTTAATTTATAATCGCTTTGCAAAATTTTTTATAATTTTTTATAATTTCATCAAAAAATTCTTTATGCATAAGAATTTATTAATGATAAGTGGCTTATCCATGTATCATAAGATACTCTTTACGATAAAAAAATAAAATGATTATTATATCATTAGCAAAGAGAATTAATGGTATATTAATTTTTTGTTAAAAATAAAAATTTATGGATTTTTCAAAAATATTTTTGCACTGTAAGATGAAATAATTTTAGAATGTGATACATTATTTAGATTTAGTAGAGCATCTAATCTAACAGAATATATTAACTTATTTAACTGTTGTAATGAAATGTTTGTTCGAGAGCTTTTGAAGGCTTCGAACAAACTCGTGATATTTTCAATGAAAACAACAACTTTTAAACTATTGTTTCGTTTCAATGATGTTTAAATCAGTATAAATAAACATAAATTTTTAACATTGAAAGATGATTTATGATAACATTGAGTTTTCAAGTTTAAAAACAAAATATATGTTTAAGCATATAATTAAATAAATTGGTGTAAAATCGGATGGAAAAAAATGCATTGCATTTAAAAGACGTTCAACTGAAGTAAATTATTTACAATTTACTTCAGATAATGGGTATGTAACTCGAAAATATATTTATATAAATCCTTTACATAATAACTAAATAACTTTATAAAATTATATATATGCCAAAAACCGAAAGAAACTTTAGTTTAAACTATAGGTATCGACTGAATATACACGTATAAAATACTTTAGAAATGGGGTTACTATGTGTGGTTACTAAGTTTTCCAAAATTTTTAAACGATTATTTGATTAAAAAAACAAGTACTTTATTTTTGATTTTGAATTTTATGCCAAAATAAATAATTAATAAAATATTTTATTCTTTTTTTAGCAAATTTTAAACTTTAATTATATAACCATAGATTTAATTCACATTTTTGTTAAAAAGTTTAATCAATAACAATTCAGATTTTGACAAAGCATTAATTTTTTATACACTATGAACTAACTTGTATTGATTTGATTGTTTCTTATATTTAGCTGCTGGTCTTATGTTGGTATGTCTGGAGGTGAACAGAAAATTTCGATCGGAAAGTATTGCGATAGGATTGGGACTATAATGCATGAAATAATGCATGCATTAGGGTTTTATCACGAACATCAACGACCAGATCGAGACAAATATCTGATTATTCATCCCGAAAATGTTCATTCAACACAATTATATAACTTTGCAATAAAAAATTCAAGTCAAATACTATCAAAATTTGATTACGATTCTATAATGATTTATCGTAACAAAGCGTTTTCGAAAAACAACAAAAATACAATTACCGCTAAAAATGGGAAGGCATTGTTATCATCTCACGAAAAACTAAAACTAACAAATTTTAATATTGAAGCAATAAAGAATCTGTACAAATGTTCAAATGTAACGACTAATAACAACAAAAAACAAAAGAACATTTTGGATAAAGTTATTGATATGATTCCTTCAATTACCATAAATTGAAATTTTAGTTTAAAATTCATTTCTTCTAAATTGAATAATTTAATTATTTAATTATTTAAATTTTTTGAATATAATTATATAATGGCTTAAATATGTTTTTTCAAATTTTCTTTATAAATTTATAATTTAATAAATTAAATATTATCATTAAGATATTGAGATTAAATATTTTATGATTAATGGTTATAATAATATTAAAGTATTTTTTAAAAATTATTGATCTTTTAAATTTATAGAGATTGCAAGATATAAAGATATGAAGAACTACAATATTATTTAAAAATCAAAATCATAAGCTCGTTAATAACTAATGAAGAATGATTTTAATTTTAAATCTAAGATAATCAGATAAAGGGTGTCCTTTTTCTTTTGATAACGTGACGTCAAATTTTTATATGTAAATGTGTATGAAAAATGACGTCACGTTATTAAAAGAAAAAGGACAAGCTTTTATTGTCATGCCTTACTATTCTATTAGTTCTATTATTGAGTGAAGTAATTGAAAACTGTATTTAGGTTTCATCCAAGCAGAAAGAACTCGAAATTGTTATGATAATATTTCGGTATTTAGAATCGAAAAGAAGAATATTTAAATAAAAATATTGGAATAGCAAAAATAATTTTATTCATTACAATAAAAAACAAAAGAACATTTTGATAAAGTTATTGATATTCCATTAATTATTATAACTTGAATATTTAAGATAACATTCTTAACAAAATTTTTAATATAATAATGAATATAATAAAATATTTAAAGGATGTTTTTACAGAAAATTAATTAAACACTTATAAAATATTGTTTCTAATATTAGATTCAATCCAATTGACAAAGTATGACACTTGTGTCGCTACTGTTGGATATTTACCTGTACAACCATCTGCTATAAAAGATAGAATACCCACAAGAACTGCCTTTCCATCGATGTATTGTATTACAGGTCCACCAGAATCGCCCTAAATTTAAGTCAGAAAAATAATCAAAAATGGAAATTTCAATAAATGTTAATTTAAATCAATATTCAAATTGATAATTACACTGCAAGCGCTTTTTCTTATATATAATGTGCATAGAAATGAGCGATATATTGGAATATTTTGGTCAACCATCATATTCGAACATTTTTGGTCAGAAATGATTGTTAAGTCAACTTTTCTCAATACTTTATAATCATTGTCTTCATTTTTAAGTGAATAAGTATTACCCCAACCAATAACTGTCACATCACCGCGTGTTTCGTAGAATTGTTTTCTTGGCAAACATATTCCATTATATTTTGATCCAAATTTAATTTTTCTTTTTAATTTTATTAATGCGATATCATTTAATGATGTAATATCATCATATTTTTCATGAAATATTATGAGCGATTGACTGTAGATTCTATTTTCAATCATAACACTATACGAATTTGGTTCAAATATTTTTCCATCCCATGGACTGAAATGACAAAATATAAAATGATTATATATCATGTTATCTCTAGATTTTTTTAATAAACTGAATTGCATTTCATATTTAATTATTTATTACCAGACATCGGATATTTGGGAATATAAAGTTACAAAATTTGGTTGTTATATGGGAATAAAAAGTTTAATTTTTACTTGTTAAATAAATATTAGTTTTTTCAAGTGTAAAGTTAATTATTTGTGAATGGCATGTTAAAATCGGATTAAAACTCTATGAAAATAAATTTACTAACGCTTCCGTCGGTTTGTAAATTATCAAACCGCAACCGCACAATAATTTTAGATTTGAAACCACAACCGCAAAATTATCATACTAAAGATTCGGGCGGTTTGTAAATTCTCAAACCGCAACCGCACAATAATTGTAAATTTAAAACCGCAACAGCAAAATCGGAAGCTTTAAAATTTACGTAAGCATCATAAAATTATATTTTTATCCAAATTTTACAGTAATTATAAAATAGTCGTATTGTTAAATTTTTTTTTGTTAATCTTATTAAAATTATAATTTTGAATCATTTAAACTAAATCTGCATTTTTATTCAGAAAAACAATTGAAATGTAGATTTTTCTTACCAAAGTTTACAAATTTGGGACATAATCAATGTTTTATAATATTTTGTTGTTATAAAGAATTTAATCATGTTTTGGTTGTATTGAAAATCCCAAATATCCGAAGTCTTTTTATTACCCAAAACAATGTGCTGCCGATAGTATCCAATATTCATTGAGAATAACAGCTCCACATCTAAATTTTCTCTTTGTTCCCAAATTTTGATGTTGTATTGAAGCCATAAATGGAATATCCTTTAAATCGGTTGTCACTCCACCAACGATATAATTCTTTGTTGGAATAATTCCACAATTTTTAAGTGCAAATGATTTTTCATTTGACTTTTGATAATATCTTGTTTGAAACTTTTGATCTTTAAAATTCAATTCATATAAATAGTTATTTAAATTCGTCGCTTTAATTAAATATATAAAATTGAATAAATAAAGATACAGTACTTAATAGACTAGTAAAACTGTTTGTTAAAACTGTTATTTTCGTGTGAATAGAGTTTTAAAATTTTTAAAAGTAAACCCAATAAACATAATTATATTAATCAAATTATTATCAATTTTGGTAATATTTCAAAATAGTGCTCTATTATAACTTAATTGAACTTAAAATTTAATAATAATATCTACTTTTTAGTAAGTGTTATTGCTTATTATAAATTTAGATCAAACAATTTTACTAATTCAATAATACTAATTTTGTTTAAATTTTTATATTAATGTACAGACGAGTTTAGGGTCGGTTTGAAGATTCTCAATTGTTCAACTTTTAATGATTTACTAGTCTATTTATTATCCTTTGGCATTTGTTGTGTCACTAAAACTTATCCGAAATCTATGTATATTTTCTTGTGATTTACTATTAATCAGTTATATATTTTTACGTTTTATGTAAAAATTAAAAGTATTTTTAATGCTTAATATTATGGTCACTCATTTATTAATTCTTACATCTTTACTGCACCAGTGCCAACACCCAAGTGAGGCACTGGTGCTAACAAATTACATTTTATAACATTCACATTCATTTCCATATTCATTATCATTTCATCAACAAATACGGGATGTGGACTTTGCATCCACAACATCCCGTATGCCTACAAAACTCCTCTTTCTTAGAATGGTCAACTGACCATTTAACAAATTCATAATCATTAATAATTAGTAATTATAAATAAAAATGTATAATTTTAACAGTAAATTATATTGGTAAATAAATGTAATTAATGTTATATTGATGAGTGTGGATCTGTTCAACCAAAACCAACCAAACCAACAAAACCAAACAGCACCTAACCCATACCAGCTCACTGGTATGGCGTCGGCTGTGGTCTATCGCGCTGAGTCCACACCCCACAGTCCAAACAATAACAACAATACAACAACTAAAACCAACAACAAATCGATTATATAAATATGCGTGTATTTCATAAACTTAAGTAAACAATTCCCATTAGTGGCAATATGAATTTTCTCAATTTCGTTAATCAGTGCTCTTATGTTGGCTTTATACTCGATGCTTCGTGATACCAGAATATAATTAACTTTTGATGAAAACCCACAGTTAAACATAACGGATTAATTGGTCATTCGTAAGAAACTCCATCCACAATTATATTGTGAACAGAACAATAAACGTAATTAGCTTGCGACACAAGCTTCACTTGAACCAATATGTTTTGACGAGTTAAATATTTCTCTTTTATCTAAAATTTATTTTCAATTTCCATATTTTCAAATTTGTATTTTCCAGATAAGTAGTCATTGACATCGTTTAACTTATTTCCATCTTTAATTTTATATAGCAAATCATCTTCAATGATGTGTATCAGTTTCCGACTCGTCGTTCATTTTATCTAATTTTTCATTTATCGTTTTTAATTCATCATTATTCTGTTCAAGTATATATTCATCTTTCCTTATACAAAATGTTGGGTCCTAATCTACAGTTAATACTAATTTATCATTGATTCCATTAAATTCATTATTCAGTTAAAATCAGACAGGTATACTCGGTAGGATGACAATTTTGATTAATTTGTAATTGATAAACTATCGCTTAGATTCCGACAACTCTTATAGGTCCTCAATGTTGTTTAAGCCTTTTAATTATAGTGTACTGAGACCCATGAGATTACAAAATCTTCTTTAGTTAGTTCCGTTAATTGTTTCGATACTTCAGTATAGTTTTCCATATAGGTTCGATAGTATCCACATTTTTCGAGGAAAAATATTCTCAAAACGAAAACCTTCTTACTTCTATGGTAGTAGTTTATAGAGATTTCTTTTTGCAAAATCACTTGACACTAGTATTATTAACGCACAATCACCAACCATCGTTTTAACAGATGTATGTTCACAATCGTCCTCAATCCAATGCTCATTGACCTTTCATATCACAGCCCAAATCATCTCAAAAACAATTAATTCTCGTCACAAGTTATTCGACATATATCACAGATCACTTAAACTATAACTTCAAATCTCTTCAGTCTTACAGAGTGCAACCTCAGTATACACTCATTCAGAATCAAAACTCTACCTTAACAGATTGCTGCTCAGGTACCGAATGCTCAATATTTCTTTACAAACATTTTAAATGTGGACTTAAATTTCTCAAAACAGACAAAATTAATTAGCAATTTCATAACATTTATCGACACATCCCGTCAAAAACATTCACAAAACATCTCATTTCGCGTCAAATTGAAAAAGAAAACATTTTAAGTTCCTTAAAAATTTCAAAACATCCTATATGTAGAATAAACTACAACATATGAAACGCATAAGCAATTCACAAAACAAATATCGTTATTAAAATTAATATAGTATATAAACATCCCGCATAAAGAAATAACATATGTTATAATTCTTAGCAAACTTGTGATCAAAAAAATATTTAGGAATCACTCTATTCCGAAACCTAAATTCAAATCATTAATTGCATCCGATTACGTCAATTAAGACCCATCAAACCTAAGCCTATAAAACCAAACTTCAAAGTTGACGCGCGAATTCCTTGCTCTTTGGCGGAAACAGCTCTCATATCGACATCCGATTAATCATTTGTGGTAGCATTTCCAGTGTTCAACAAGTATTGTGATGTTCGCGCCATTAGATTATGCGCTGCTTTTGTCGTCAATTTGGTAGCAATCGGTTGCGATATACTGTTCTCCTCAACAGTTTCGCGCGCTTAAATGGCGGCGCAGCGGATTCATCGTCATTGGCATTAGCCGAAGACGCGTACGTTTCGCTGCTTTAGTAGTTTTTGATTTGAAAGGAGTCCGACTGTAATTGTGTTGAGCGCTCGACGAAGCGTGGCTGTTGTTGTGCTTGAATTTGGCGCCACAGATGAACCCTTTTCGGCACCAGATTTGTTACCCGTAAATATGGTCGCAATTTCTTTTCCGTCTTCAGCCACACTCGCAGATGCGTTGTCAGCACTCGAGTTCGTGCCAGTATTGGTGTCCACGCCATCACTAGCGCTGTCACCACCCGTCCGAATGAATTCCTCTATCTTTTCGATCGCATCCTTAAACGAGTGACTTTAATCACTTTGCAGTGTTGGTCTTTGAACTCGTGGCACGGTTTGATAGAGTCCTCTTGAATCCATTCTAAGTTATTGGAGCCAAAGAAGTATACGCACTGAATAGACATATATCGATAATTGCTTGGAGGTTTCGATTGTCTCAAATTGGTTGCCGAACCGTCGACTATCTTTCCGGCCATAGACTGAATCCTTTTTTTTAGCCCATACGAGGTCTCCGATGGCGAAATTCGCTGATGACGAACTCATTATCGTATTATCTGTTTGGCGCACACGTGATCTGATAATAATTAATCGCTTAAATCACTGAAATCGAGTGTTTTGATGAATAATGATTTTGTCGGAACATTTAACAAATGCTGTGCCAATGTTATGCCGCCGTTACTAACGCTAACCGGTATTACATTCCACAAAAAAACGGTATTACACACGCATCCACACTTCAATCATACACAACACCGAATTAACATGCATTTAATCTAAATTCAACGTTCGGTGTCGCGGACTTCTGAGTCGCACATATCCTGTCGCGGACGCCATTTGTGGACAACACTTTATTTAAGTCATTATCACAGTATCAATGCCAACACCTAAGTGAGGCACTGATACACAATTTTTACATTTTATAACATAAGTGTAAATAACAATAATAACAGATACGGGATGTTGACTTTGCATTCACAACATCCCGTATGCCTACAATATTGTATAAAATAAAAGTTAAGTGAATGCTTATATTTCATACCGTATTATAAAGAATATATAGTTTATATTTTATTTGCATTTATCTATGTATGTTATAAATTAAAAGTGTTATAGGTTTGACTTTTCTAAAACCAAACCAAACCATTAATTTATATCAAAAACCAAACCAAACCAGTAACTAAACCATTCAAACCATTTCAAACCAAACCAAATTATTAAAAACCAATAAACCATTAACAATGAGCTTATGCTAATATTACATAAAAATTTAATTTTCAAAGCTCAACAAAAGCTCATTAAGCTCAGCAGAACAAAAATGAGTTTGAGCTTAAAAACTTTAGCTCTCAAGTTTTTGAGCTTAAAGCTTGAACTACAAGCTCATTTGGGTTAATTGAGCTTTGCATTGAGCTTGAGCTAGCTCATCTGAACTTGAGCTTATTCTCATCATTACTAGTTAAGGTTAAGAGTTAAGGCATTTCTTTAATTTTTGACTTTTGTGCATCATAAAGGCAGACATGTGCCAAGTATTTGATCACTTATTTTGAAATAACACTTAATAATACGCTTTAGAATGCAAAGAAATTTACTTAATATTATTTCTTGTATAAAATTTTGTGTTTAACTCATATACATATAATATGAAAGTTGAACAATTTAGACTGCCTAACCTTAGGCTAAGTATACAGTCTAAGGCTACATTTTTTCATAGTCTTAAGCTCAATCCTAAGCCTACAGCCTAAACGTAAAATAGGCTTACTAAACGGTAGGCTGTAATCGAAAAGCATAGTAAAATAATGTAATTTATAAATTATTAAGTATAGAGAACAGATAAAAGCAATATAGTTTCAAATTTTGCACATCCATTTGAAATATATTGTTTTTAATAAATATTGATGAAAGAAAGCTCAATTTTTCTGAACTTAACCTTTAAATTCCTGAGCTTAAGCTCAAAATCTGATAGCCTTGATTTTGAGCTTCAAAAAAATCACACTTGAGCTTGAGCGTTATAATTTGTCCAAACACCTGAGAATATTATTGAGCTTACAAGAAAAGAAAAATTTATAAAAAACAAAACATTATAAATAACTATTAGTAAAATTTTATTTAAATTTTGTTAAACTAATGAGATAAAATTGGATACATTTTATGTAATTTTTTTGTTCATTAATGATTTTTCAAGCTTAAGAAGATCAATCATCTAAAGCTTGAGCTTTAGCTTAAAAATCTGAGCTTCGATCTTTAGATTTACCCTAAATCTATAAGTTAAGCTTGAATTGAGGTGGTGCTTACTCTCATCATTATTAATAAATACCATCACTTATTGTAAATACATACATAAAATTAAAATTTTGCCGATAAAAAAGTTTAAAATTAATGTTTTAGTGCGAGCTTACAGCCTAAGCCTAAGGTTATGGGAAAATAGAATGTCCTTAGCCTAAGCCTACAAATAATTTTGGAGAATAAGCCTACAGCCTACTACCTGTTCTAACCTGTCAACCTAGAGCATACTGCGTAGGCTTATGCTGATCCTAAATTCTCATCTCTATGATATATATTTAAACATTCAAAAATGTTAACCATAATGAAATTAACGTGTAATGTGTAAGCAAATTGCATTTTGTAAAACATTTCAATTAAATTGACAACTTTTAAAAAAATTTCAAGCTAAGGACATCTTATAAATCGAAATTTAAATTTTATGTTTACTGTTATCATATAATTTCCATCCCTTTTCAGGAGAATAATTGTGG
>JAQGAW010003445.1:0-12543 GCA_034698025.1 Phthiracarus crinitus | reverse complement strand
GGTTTCGAGTCTGGGTAACTATGTATAAGACACACATGAATATTAACATAAAAATTATTATTAAAAATTAAATATATTTTCATATATTAATTAAAGTAATTATTTAAATAAAGAAAGTGACATTAGCTCAGATCAAATGTAACATCGATGGTACTACTGGATCAGATATGGAACCGATCCTGCCCGGATAGCTCAAGGATCCAATCAGGGATCGTCCAAATGGTTTACTTAAGTAACAACACTTACACTTTTGGGTCGCAGACTTGACGTATCAGCGATCAGATCGCCGTTTCGGTTATATCGCCTGGTGATATCCAAAAATAGTGTAATGGGGTGTCCATCAGTTAACCGCTAGGTTAACAACGATTGCTTGATTTACAAAAATGTATACCTGACCCTTGGTTTCCGTTTTCAGACGCAAACCAATTCCAAAATGAATATAATTGCGAAGCGAATACGAATTTAGTTTATGAATGGTTTTATTCAAAATGAAAATAATAGTTTTACAAAAAGTTTTTATAAAAGGAATGATTAAACTATCTTAATTATCGTTATAAAAGTTATGATAAATACGAAGCAAAAGAATGAAGAATAATGTTTGCGAAGGAGCATAACAGAAAATATCACAGTTCACACTTTAGAAGTTCCGAATATACTGAATAAGAGAATGAATTTCGCTAATATTTATAGTTTAAGGCAAAAGTGATTTTCTGTTGAAATGTGAATGCGGAGTGTTCTGTTGTGAGTATGTGGAATGCTTTTAGTAAGGGTTTTTGTAGAGGCGATGACGATCGCCTCGTTTCAGATATCAATATATATATATATCAAATGAAAGGTGGAACGACCAAAAGCTATGTGCGCGACGATACCATCCTTAACAAAGCCCAAACCCTAGGAACTAAAGGGGTCAATGGTACCTCTTCGGCAGGTACTAAAGGGACACAATACACGTGGCAACGCTTTCAAATATTTTATTAATTAAACAAAACAAAACCAAAACATACTTATACGTATAAGGGGTCGGAAATTTGACATTATTATTATATTTAGTCAAGTCGTTACCTGATAACATTTGCTCGGCATAATATATATAACAGATTTTTTGTACAATTGAAAAATTCATTCCAATGATCACGACAGGCATTAAAACTGTTCGATTACCATGACAAATGCTGTCTGGTAAAATACAAAGTGGCATACAACTATTGCCATTAATTGACTTGACACCTAGTACTTGGTATGAGTTTACAGTTTAATTTGTCAGCCATGCTCTGACTTATGACTGTCCTACATGCTCCGGTATTAATAAAAGCATTAGTTTGATAAATATTAGTTCAAACTCAAGTTATTCATTTGGTAAATTATGTCACCGTTAATACCGTTTTCACTGAAATTGGCTAAACTATTGATTTTTGTAATATCAAACCACTCTGAGTATTGCGTACTCATACTCTATATAGTCGGATTTGTCTATGTAACTGGTTGTTTCCATGTACCGGTGCTGTATTTACAGTAGTATTTGTCTGTAAATTATATTAAGCTTAATTGTAACTCGCTAATGTTCTTTGTCTTAATTCTTTAATGATTTGATAATTACGTTGTATTTTCGCATTATCTCGGGGTAATGTACACTAACACACCCGATGTCCGTGTTGGTCACAATTAAAACATTTGTAATCGAAATCAAATTACGAAATCAAATCTAAGAATTGCGATTAGATTGTGTTTGAAGATTATTTTCATTTTTCAACCCGTGTTTAATATACACTAATAACTCGTCCTCAGACAAAGGTGGATCTAAAAGTTTTGATAGATGTGTCATATGGAAATACATAACTAGTAGGAGTTTCCCCAAACTTAGGCTTATCTATAGCTAATCGAAACATTATTGTTTGCTTAAAATTAGAGGACATTAGACTTTTAAGTTGTTAAAATTTTCAGGCCCGAGCCCGACAGAAGCCCGACAGTTTGAAAATAGGCCCATCCCGAGCCCGATTTTTTCAAAAAGGCAAAAGCCCGGCCCGATAAGGCCCGATAAAATAAAAAATTAATTATTTTATATAATATTGTTTTATAAATTAACACAATAATTTATAAACTGTATTTGGATTTAATAGAGTTCTTTTATCGGTTAATGTCAAATTTGTTAAGTAAAGTTTGGGTCAGATGAGAAAGCTTTTCATCAAAAATAAATTATGTAAAACTTGCATATGTTTTAGTGAAAAGTTAAAGCCTGACACGGCCCGATATTTTTGTTTTTAAGCCCGAACCCGGCCCGGCCCGCAAGATTATGTAGGGGGCCCGCGGGGGCCCGACAAATCGGGGGCCCTCTTAAAAGTCTAGAGGACATGAAAGCAAAAATAAATTTTAATTCAAAGTCATCCAAAGTAATAACTTGATTACCTAAGCGTTCTTCTAACCAGTTACTGTCTGCACCTTTCATAGCGGCTCTTGCTTATGCTACTCGGGTTTCACCTTCCCATTGGTTTATTTAGCAGCGTTTTTGAATTGTTTGAATCTATGAATAGCTTCTCTACGTTTACCATCAAAATTTGGTGAATAAAGTTTTATTTTTTTATTAATTTCAATGGCGATGGCGTTGACGCGATGGTGTCCTTCTTCGGCCGCAGACCTGTCTCTCACACACTCACACAGACTAGACTCCCGCGTTGGCGCGATAAAGCGAGGAACAGGCGGTAGCGGTAAGAACCTTCGCATACTCCGCACCACAATTGGAACCACCAAACCTACCAGGAAGTGCGTCACGAACCAACGCCCAAACATTATAGAACCCTCAATGGCACCAATAAAGGGACACAAACACGTGACTTACGCTTACAAAATATATTTTTTTAAATTACACAAAACATGCTTACAATTTATTGGTTAATTTAATGGCGAACGCCCGTCAAACACGTGCCGTTTAGACCTACAGATAAGGGGTGCCACACAGGACACAGTACATCAATGATCAAATTAATTAATTAATTTAAATTAATTAAGCTTTATATAAGACAATCATTTAAAAAAATAGAGAGAGAGAGAGCTTAGTTACACAAAGGGGGTGCTAGCCCAGGGTTGACCCCCACTAGAAATTTCGAAAGTCCGACCACCCCCACCCAAAATTTGGAAAATTCAATGACGATAAAAAATTGAAAATTTTGAAAAATTTTGGTCAAATGTTAAAAAAATTATCGTTTAAATTCTTCGATTTATTCGAGGGGGCATGGTTTAAGCTTCTGTCTCTTAAAAAATTTTGAAAAATATTTTGGTCCGAAGGCCAAAAAAATTAACGTTTAAATCAGATGAGTTTTTTTGAACCCCTTCAAAATTTTGAGATTTTCAGGATCTGAACCCCCCTAGAGGTTCAGACCTTGTGTAACTATGTTATATAGAGAGAAAGGCTATCAAAAATATATTTTAAAGTTAACGCTATAATAGCTAACAAAACACTGAATATTTTAACAGAAAATGCACATAACGGCACTCATAACGATTTTCTAGTGAATACTAGAAAATCGTATCAAAGTTTAAGTTTTGAAAGTTTTAGTCACTGATGCCTAGTTTCAAACAGGAAATGTTAAACAATATTTTTAAAATGATTTAACTCTCATTTTAAAACTCATCAAAAAAATTAACAATAATACCGGTAAAATAACTGATTTTAAAAATAGGTAACCATATTTTAAATCGTATTAAAATGTTATTTAAATAAATTTCGTTTTATATTAACATTTTTAAATAACAATATACATAAAATTTAATTAAATTCTTTGATAACATTTATTCTTCGCAACAATATTAAAAACCGGTTTAAACTGGTTTAAATCAGTTAAATCCAGTTTTAAATTCTATTGTTTCGTTTTTATAGTTTATAGATTTTTATTGAGTATTTTAAATTTTCATTATTGTCATTAATAGTCAATTGTATTCAATTGCGATAACAATTTTAATACAATTTTTTACAACAATAGGGCCGGTATAATACACAACACCACATTTTAAATTACATTCGAAATAAGCTTATCATTAATATGGAAACTCACCACTAAATAATCAAAAATAAAAGGGAAGATATGGCGTTATGTTAATTTGTCTATAATTAAGCGTATGTTAAACAATGAAGAATTACGTACACATGTCCTTGAAATAGACATACCGTATATTAAGCATATTCTGCATTATTATCATAAGCCATTTATGGTATCAATTATAGGTAATAAACTACTGTAACATTACGTGCAGATAAAGTTTTATTATTGTTAATGGTTTCCATAGCAAACCGCATCCTCTCTTATGCCTGCGCTTCGATTACAAACTTATATGATTTTTTAATAATTACTGGGAAATATACTAAATAATAATGTATAGGACAAAGAAGATGCAAAAAAATGATGGCAATAATGTTAAATATGCGGTGTTTGAACAGCTTTTGGAGAAAGGAGTGCTTCAATCAGTTCAACAACAAATGAAAAAAGCGATCACAGATGAACTGAAACTCATTCAAACCAATCAAACGCGTCATAATGAAAATCCTGAGCCGATTAAAACTGTAATTACGGAAGAAGTGGATGTGAATGTGAATGTAGACAACGATTGGAAATCTTCGACAACTAAAATCGCAAATTGGGAAAAGCAAATAAGGTATGAATTAAATATCGAAAGAGAGATACAGACGAGAGAAATAGAGAGACAGAAAGAGAAAATCGCTGATGAATGGAAAAAATTGAATGAAAGAGATAAGACGTTAACAATTGAATTAAATGCGAGAGAAAGGATTATAAAACAAAAAGAAGATTTGGTGAAAAATCGTTCCGAAGATATTGAACAAAAGTTAGAAGAAATCGCTTCTAAAGAACAAATGGTTAACGAGATAATCAGTCAAAAATTAAAGTTAGAACTGAAGGACGAAATCGAAAAGTTAAGAAAAAAATTTAATGAATTGGAACAAACGAAAGCTAATTTGACGAAAAGAGAGGAAAAGTTAAGTGAAGCTGAAAGCATACTTCAACAACAGATAATTTTTGTTAATCATAATATTAATAGCAACAGAGAGATGGAAATTGATATTTCAAGACTTAGAAAACAGATTGAAATAATAGAGAATGAAAATGAAAATCTTAAACAGTGTGTCGAAAATATGGACGATTATCACGTAATCAAACACAAAAAGAGTTCTCTAGAAAAAGAATTAATAGCCATAAAGCTAACTCTCAATAATAAGATTATCGAATTTGAAAGTGAGAGAGAAAAATGGGATAAACAAAACAAATCAAATGAAGAAATTATTCTAAAATTACGTTTGGAGTTAAGAAAATGCACGCAACAACTCGTTTTTTCCGAACAAAAATACAGCGACGAAATCAGTGAATGGACATATAAATATGAACATATTGTCAATCAATTAAAAAACTCGAAAACTGCAGTCAAACAACTTGTTATTGAGTATGTATTGTATAAATTATAATCTTATTCTATTTTTAAAAATCTTTTTTAATATTTATCAAATACTATTGAAAAGTATTTCGCATTATGAGCTTATATATAATTAATCCAAAATAAAATTTTATTTATAAATTATACAAATGAAAAACTTCAATGTTGTATAAGCATATAATTTACACGTAAACATGATATTAAGTTTTGTAACTTATACTTATTTTTTTTATAAAAAGTTTATTATTACGAAAAAAATTATTATTTAGTTAAAAAGCATTATAAACCTACAAATAATGAATCGAATTTCTGTTCAATAAATCCTAGACTAATTAATTTGTGCATATTAGCTCATTAACAAACATTTAATTAAAGATATAGACAGAAAAAATTAAAAATATTGATATTTCATATTATTGGCAACATATTGTATATATTTTATTATTTTAATTTATACAGAAATCTGTTACTATCAAAACAGTTGATATCGATTCAAAATACATCGGAAATAATGATGAAAACACATAGAAAAACGAATACAATGAGTCAAAATGATACATCGAAAGTTGGTTGTCATATATGCGATCATAACACAAATATCATCAAAGAATCTTCTCTAGAATTTCTCGCATCTGTGCCCAAATGTTTTGCTGATCTGAAAATAGAAACACAACGAATTAGTGAACAAACTGAGAAGAGCTTAAATTTATTGCCAACAAAACAATATCAATTAAGCAGTGATTCAAAACAACTGATCAATCGTTTGAATAAATTTCAAACAGAAAATAATTCAACATTGCTATTGACAACAACTCAAACAGAAAAAGAATTAAAAGACAAGAATGAAAGTATCGAAAAACAGAAACAACATTCAAAAGAAAATGTGGGCGAATCATGCGAACAATTTAATGAAAGTTCTTTAAACAATAATAACATCACTAAACCAAACAGTTATGAAGAAAAAATAGATAATGAAGAGCTCAATAAGCTAATGCTCGATAACAATCAAAGTAACTTTTTTGATAATTGGTAACGTTACCGGTATTAAGTTATAAATATTTTTCATCACTTACTTCTAATGCCTTAAATCTATTGGGATGAAGGTTTGGGTCCATTAACATTAATATGAGTTTGTATACTTTCAGACGCATTTTTCAACAGATCAGAGAACATCAATAAATAGAGTTTCCGTTCATTTTCGATTTCCTATTTACCAATTTTAAGATTTTAATTTAAGATGTGTTTGATATGAAATAAAATCAATTAATTAATTGAAAAACCTTTTTCTGTTGTTCGATAATATTCATAAACGATCGATTAGTTGCCGGAGATTCGTGTTGTGAAACATTATTTGAATCAGAGGACGATAATGAGATCAAACTACTTTCTACAGCAGATGTAATTAAATTAGGAATCGTTAACTCTAATGCTTTGAGTTTGTCGTCGAGACGTTTCAACGAATCTTCAACTGTAATTCTAAACTTTTCAAATGATTCGCATAATGTATTGACCGCTAACTCGTGAGTTTGATTTTGGATTAAATTTGGCACTGAAACACGAGACTGTGAATTTAATTCACGAATTTGGGTGTCTTTTTGAAGTAACTGCTGCTGGAGTACAGCCTTTTGCGTTTGCAAAGCCTTCAGATCGCGCTCTAATTGAGTCATACGTGTCTGCGTTGGGTCTGCACTGCCATTGGTATGACTCGTACTCGCATCTGATGATGACATCAATATATTGTTTTGTCGAGTTAAAGGTGATGTCACTGATTGAGATCCTGATATTACTGAAGAAGTCATGGCAGTGTTTTCGCGCGGATAAGATCCAGATCTTAAAGCAGAGCTGCATAAGTCTAATGTGTTTGGAAGTTTGGGCTGAGATGTGTTTGTCAGTAGTGATACGTCCGGCGGATCTAAAGCTCTTTGTTTAGGTATAGCACCCGTTTCGCGACCGATCGCACCACCGATTGATGACTCGTTTTGTCTCACAGTAATGCGTAACGTGTTTGGCGTCGACGACGAAGCAGAAGACACCGCATTCTCAAACGGTTCGTGTGGCGATTGGTTTGATTGAACTCGTAGTAAATCTGTTATACGATATATGATAGTTTGATAGAAATATTAAATATTTACTAAATTTAGATAAATCATGCTATAATACCAGGAAACACCCAATTTGGTGGACCAGCTATTGCTTGCACTGATTCCGGCGCATCATCTTCTGGACCCTCGAAGTCACCGAAATCGTCGTCTTCGGTGGCGTCTATTCCCTGCAAAGTCAACGCAATGTATGATAAAAGTTATGCGCAATAATATTATTGTATAAATTAATATTTTAACATTACTTTTGAATTTGAATTATTCATAATTCAATATTTTTTAATTTTGATTAATTTTGAAACTCAATAATAAAATTCAATAATATTTGTTTGTAACAATAATTCAATATTAATTTACAAAAACTAAATTAAAAGTTAAATATTAATAAAATTTGATGAAACAAAAACAACAACAAAAACCACTAAAATTTTAATAAACACTTAAAATGTTTAGTACGCATGCGTTCAAATCAAATCATATATCGCTATTTTATCGCATTTAAAACGAAATGTTTTGATTTTTGTATAAACAATTTTTGAATGAATAATCAATTTGATCGAAATTGTATGATAATATTAATATTATGATATAAATATTATGGATTGAGAGTATTATTGAGAGCATTTCGTGCGTTTAAACATTTCGATCGTAGAGATTAGAGTTTTTCACATAATATTACCGAAACGTCAAATCACGTTATCATCATTTTTGGTAAAAATCATTAGTTTGCTAACAGATTAAACTTAAATTTAAATGAAATTAAATTTATTAAACTTACAATATTTAATAAATAACACGAGATTCGAAGAATAATACCATTAAATAACGATAATTATAAATTTGCTTAATTATTGTTTTTTTAGAGTCCGAATCTCAACTAAAATTAATATTAATGACAACTTTAGTGATTCTATGGTGAAAACACACTTACTTTTTATAATAGCAATAGTTAGCGGATTTCTATTGACACTTCAATTAATAACTCTTCAGGTTCTCATCCATAAAGTAATAAATCTTTAAATGTGTACAAACTATTTAACAAATACCGTATATATTTGTTTTGATAGGCAAACAGCGAAGAAGACGCTTCATGGGTAATATATCGATCAATTATTTATCATAAGTTTAATAAACTAATGAAATAAAAATATTAATGTCTAAACAATTTTCAGACAATTTTAGACGCTGTGTCTCACTTCGCGAATCGCAATTCAATTCCTCTGTTTCTAATCGACTCGGAAATACTGAGTTATATCGCTAATAACACTTACCCGTCAATCACTTACCCTTACTGTCATTATCTGTGTTCTGGACGAAAGTTAACACATTTGGCGAGTTTGGCGCAATTTTCCGGTGAACTTCAGTTGAAGAGGTTTGTTGCGTCGCTTAAGACAAAGGGATATACGATATTAGAGTACACTGACAGCGATCCAACTTTAACGCATTATAACTTAAAAGCTTCGATTCCTTTGCATTTATTAATTCTTAACGAGAATATCGATATAAAGAGAACTACTCATGTGATACATATAGTGATATTTCACGAACGCATTCGTTCTAACTATTGGTGGAAAGGACCGCTTCTTCTCAGCGAATATGACCAACGATTGCTTCATCGACAAGGAGTGAAAAAATCGAATTTTAAACTTTCTGATTCGAGTGCAATCTATAATAAGTAAGCTTAAGTTTTGATCCCAATTTGAAATCTTAATTATCATTAATTTTTGTAACTAAACATGTATTTACAAATTTGAAAACTTTGTAATTATTATAAATAAAATTAAGCGCATATTTGTTTAAACAAAAGCTTAATTTTTATTTTAAATTAAACCAAATTTTTTGATTAAAGTTTGTAGCATTGATTACTTGGAACATTATAAAAAAATCCTAAATATTAGTATAATATATTTGCAGAGTAACAATAGAACGAACTACGATTGACGGTCTAATTATTGGTTTACCGAATCCGATCACAAATTTTATGCAAAAACCCGACGAAACAATATTTATCGAATGCGATAAAACGCGTGCAAACAAGTTTTTCGAAAAGTATGGACGCGACGAAACCGAAGAAGCGGTTAGTTTTAAATCCAAAGCTTATAATTTGCTTTTGAAAGTAAAACAACTTTTGGATGAGTTAGAAATACCATTTTGGTTAAGTAGTGGCACATGTCTTGGTTACTATAGACAGTGTGATTTTATCACTTATAGTCGAGACGTTGATATTGGTATTTGGATCTCCGATTTTAAGCCACAATTGATTTCTCTATTTTCCACTAACGAATTGCCTTTAATACACTCATTTGGCAAAATTAATGATAGCTATGAACTCTCGTTTAGATTCGGTGATATCAAATTAGATATATTTTTCTTTTATAAAGAACAAAACTATGTGTGGAACGGCGGAACGCAAGCTAAGACTGGACTTAAGTTTAAGTACATTTTTCCTAAATTTAGTTTATGTTGGACAGAGTTTGCTGATATTCGCGTTCGAGTTCCGTGTCAGACATTAGCCTATATTGAAGCTAATTATGGTCAAAATTGGTTCGAACCGATTAAACAATGGGATTGGAAAAAAGATCCGAATAATGTTGAACCAAATGGTCAGTGGAATATAGATGAATGGAAAGATGTGATTCAATTGATACCAATACCTGATTTATAGGCATTTACAGCTCAAATTACTTTATATCAATCATTCTCCATATTTATTGCTTTTTAAATGTTTCGAAAAAAATATTTTATAATTAAAAATTATGTATCATAATTTATAAAATATTTTTTTATTTTATAAATGCCTTAACAATAATAATCTCTTGAAGTAATGTAACATTTAATTGACTGTTTTTTAAAACGAATGCATATATTAAACGTAAAATTAATTATTTGATTAATTCTCAAATCAAAACGCTGATCGTTAAGAATATGCTTTTTTATAATAAGTTATAGCATTTGCATCTATACTTTTATTGAAACGCTTTGAAAATAATTACTTTCCTGATTCAGAAGTGAAAAGTAAATAATATTATGAAATACTGTAATAATAAAAAAATCTTGTTATTGAAGTCAATAATATTAAGCGTTGAAAAAAAACAAATAAAAATTAAGGACACTTCAAAATTTAATTGATTTTTTAATTAGTTTTTGTGTTTTTCTATATGTTTGAGAAAACATATTTTGTATGAGCGAATGGAAAAATAAAATGTTTTCGCGTTTGAAAAAAACGATGAGATTATAATTATGATATCGATATTTATAATGATTAATGAATGATCATTTAGACCAATACAAAAAGTGATTGGAGTAGTTGTGACACGCAGTCTGCGAACTGGAAGCCGAACCATAGCTCCCAAACGGTTCGCTATGACTCAACAGGTATGGCGATTGAGACGCTTGTGATGTGTGCTGCGATGGTGTCAGAGCTGACAGTGTGTTAAAGTTCTGAATAGAACTGCTAAGCGATGACAGACTCGTTAATGGAGGGTAATTAACGAAATTACGGTTATTCTCGAGTATTGTGCCCGTATTGTGATGATAATGGGATTTGTTAACAGTGGTATGTTCTGAAGTATTTGAATGGTCATGATTGCTATTATTTCCATTATTATTAGTATTGGCCGAAACGCTATTAGAAGTGCTATTATGACTTGACTTGTGATTTGTTCTCAATTTCTCTTCTCTCCTCCATTTCGCCCTTCGATTCGAAAACCAAACTTGTATTCGAGCTTCGGGTAAACTTATCCTATTGGCTAACTTTTCGCGCGCAAACACGTCTGGATAATGTGTTCGTTCAAATTCTGTTTAAATATATTACAATCACAATTAATTTTTGATATTAATTTAAATTTATTTTGAAAATATTGAAAAAGTTTTGAATATAAGTTTTGAAATTCATTAATACAGTTATTTGCTGTATATTATAGAAAACTTTAATTAATCATATATTTAATGTTTATAGAAAAATGATTAAATGATAACAGTATTAATATTTTCGACGCTCTAAACTAAAACAATAAATTATTTAAATCACTGATTCTGCAAATACAGAGCAAATTAGAATTGTTTATACGCATCATATCCTCATTTCTCGTATTTTTGTAAATGTATATAAGCTTACGGTGCATAGAAAATGTTAATAAAGGCTAATCAGTTTTCATTGGCAGAAAAACGATTTTAAATCATTGTATTACAAAATTGACATACATTACAAAAACTATGACTAAAGTATTTTGCAATGCAATACTCACGAAATATTGTTAAATGATTTCAATATCTAAATAAAATGATCATAATTCTAAACAGCAATTTATTCAATGAACTTATTAATGCTATAGTATTACCACTTTCAAGTGCTTTAATTTGTTCGTCATTAAAAGCTGTCCGATTTCGTTGCAATTTTCTTTTAAGTCTTAGCCTCAGTTGCGACTCTTCATCTGTGGTCGCGTCTGATGAATAATTATTCTCAGAATTAACATCACAAGTGAGCTTATCATTAGATGAAAGACAACCTTGGAATGTATGAAAAGATAAATGGAAGATATTAAAGCGAAGATTAAAAGCAAAATAACATTTAATCATTTAAACGCTTGCGGCACTCATTTTCAAATTAATTATCATTTAATCAGTCCGTATTTAAGATTTCGGCTAAAAAATTATTTATACTTACCATTGATATAATTTTCGTTTAAACAAGCAGTATAAGAGAGATAAAAATGTTTGACAATTTTCACGCACAAAGTTTTTGAAAATAGTTTTCGAGAGCGTTATAATTACTTATAGTTAAAGTAAAGTAAGTTACTGTATCTTATATACTGTACTGTAAATAACAGAAAATAAACTTTGTTTGACCTTAAGGGCACTTTCCTTTAAGACAAAAATGAGTAAAAATCAGCGCTGGTTTTGTTGATTGAAATCGCATGACGAGTCATAGCAATCGCACGCGAATTTTTAGCTCACGCACATATTCAATGAACCTCTCTCTCTCTCTCTCTCTCTCTCTCTCTCTCTC
>JAQGAW010003444.1:0-12545 GCA_034698025.1 Phthiracarus crinitus | reverse complement strand
CGAATTGCTCAGAAAGTCCCAGGTTCAGGTCCGGGTTTTCGTTAGGACCCTCAAGGACCCGGACCTGCTCATCTATAGTACAAACCATTTCAAACCAAACCATTAATATTAAATTTATGCTAATATTACATAATAATGTATTTTATGAATAAAACTTTTCAAAGTTTGTACAATTTATTATTACATAAATTAAACATTTTAAAGCATATTTTTAAAATTATTTGAATTTTTATGAAAAAATATAAAATGTCAAATGCAAAAATTATTATAAATTTTTAAAAAACTCGTTATTGGTTTGAAATGGGTTTATGTTTTTTTCCATAAAATGTTTAAACCAAAGTAAACCATGAATTAGATGGTTTAAACCACTAAAAACCAAACCTATAGCACCTTTACTATACATACATGTAAGCTCATAGTCTAATGTTAGACACAATTGTGTTTCATTTAATGGTCTATCAATACATAAAATGTAGTGATATTTTATTTAATACATCTATTAATTATTAATTATTGATTTTTACGTATTCTATAAAAATGCGTAATATTTAATATTTATTAGTAAATTAAATAAAATTTATATGAATAACTGAATGAAATGAGTGAAAACTTTCAAACCAATAACTGGCCATCAATTTTGCCGCAAAACAATTCATTGCGAAGACCATCACTGAAATGGAGATTAGGCTCGAGAATAATTGTGCCAACAGTTGGCATATTAAGTAAGTTATGGACCGATTATTTAAATAAAACAACGGTTTATAATCACAACGTGTTATTGGAAACGCTTTCAAAACATTATCAAAATAAAGCGAAACAAGCGTTAATAACGATATCAAACCATTCTTCATGTATGGACGACCCGTTGATGTGGGGATCACTGATACCATTTCGATGGCACTTGAACTCTCATCGACATCGATGGTCAGCGGCCGCGCAAGAGGTGTGCTTTAGCCGTGACTGGCATTCGATCTTCTTTTCGTTGGGAAAGACATTTCCTATAACTCGTGGTAAAGGTATTTATCAGCCAGCGATGGATTACGCGTTAGCTTTGCTTAAAGAAGGCAATTGGTTGCACTTTTTTCCTCAGGGAAAGGTTATCATCACTGATAGCCATAATTATAATTGTATTGATTGTACGCAAAACGTTGCGATTAGTGATCAAACTAAGCGTTCATACGAATTGAAATGGGGTTTAGCGAGGCTTGTATTGGACCACATTTATGACAATGATTTGTCCAATCAGATCGATATACTGCCCATATATCATATTGGTATGGATGATGTATTGCCTAATAAAAAACCATACATACCTCGAGTGAATAAGAAACTTACTTTCTATGTGAGAGATGACGGACCCATTCATTTCGATAAAAACATCATAAGTTCATTGATTACTGATTTCGCTTCACTCGATTCAAACGCAAAACGCAAAAAATTGATGTCATTTTTTGAAAATGAATTTAATTTAATGAGAGAAAAAGCAATTAAAGTTCATTACAACTTTCGAAATGCAATATCCATTAGAGATGCCTAACAATTATAAATTATTATAAATAAATGAATATTTTAGATGTGATAGTTTCCTGTATAGTTTTAAAAATAAAATCGTGTATAAATAAATATATATTTAGAATACATAAAAATACATAATTTAATCATAACATATATATATCTGTTGAGTAATAGTAAGCTAAAGTTATATTGTGAGTTATGGTACAATTAATTCGGAACGAGTCAATGGTTATCATATAAATAAATACATGATTTATATAGTTTTGTTATTGAGATTTGAAATAGTAGTCAATAGTAATTTAGCTGATATTTCATCTTTTCCATTGCTAGTCATATCTGTGTCGTCGCAATCGTTCGCTATAGTGTTTGTTAAAATAGGTATCGTTGGATAATGAATGCCATCAATGGTAACCACAGGCGGGAATGAGCTTCCTATATCTACGGGTGCCGTTATTATTTCAATATGAGCTGTCGGAATATCGTCTACCAGTCCATCGTGAAACTGAAAAGTAAATTCACTGTTCGAGGAGTCTTTTGGCGTTATCTGATCTGAATCTCCAAGTACTGCAGTGGTTAATGTGGCATTTAAATTACACGGCTTTAACTTTGTCTTAATTGAATTTGTCTTTTTCATGGGAGACACAGTTTTCATAGCGTTTGGTTTTATCATTTTTTTATTCTTAATTCCGCCGTTAATATTAGCTCCACTGCACGCGTGTTTTTTCAAATCCATTTCAGATGCGAATAAATTGCCACATGTCTGACAATCGAAAAGTGTTATAAAATCTGTTTTATTGAGCAAAGTAGAACTCGATAAAGAAGTTGTTGGTGTTTGCGATAATGCGTTGTTATTTTCGTGCGCTTTTTGATGTTCTCTTAGATGAGCGCGACGTGAAAAAGATCGCGCACATATACCACACTAACATTTTATTGATTTATATTATATGATTAGACCGTATTAAATATATAAGTATTACCTGATGAGGTTTAATGCCACTGTGAGTTAGAATATGTGCTTTCAATTTGTCTGGTCTGTTAAATTCTTTGGGACAACCAGTATGTGCTTTAAACGGACACTTAAAACGTTTGATGGGGTCGTGAACCAGTTTATGTCGCTTTAATTTGTCGCGTCTATTAAAAGCTGCGTCACAAAGATTGCACACAAATTCTGTTGTACGGTAAACAATACATGAAAAGTCTATAAATACAGTAAAAACTTATCAAAAACCCAACCTTTTTCTCCGGTATGTATAACTAAATGAACTTTTAAATAATTAGCAGTTTTGAATGTCTTCTCGCAATACTGGCATATGTGGAGTCCTGAGCCGTGAGTTAACAAATGACGCCTTAGATATCGTTCGCATGGAAACACTTTATTGCAATGTTGACACGGATAGTGATGGGTAGAAGTGGCCAAATGGTGTTCTAAAGCTGCGGGTGTTGTATACTTGTTCAAACATTTTTGACATCGAAAGTATCTTAACAAATATTTTCAAAAAATATTAAAATATATGAAACGAAATTGCGATAAAATTACTGTAATACCTCTGTCCTGTTCGTGAGCCTTGGTTTGGATACAATGAATGAGTGTATTGATGTACTCCGAGGTCATATAACAAACTAAATGTTTTGTTGCACTGATGACAGCGATAAGTCATTTCTGTTTCGTGCGTTTGTATGTGCTCGAGAAACGGCTCGAGATCTGCAAACATCACACCACAAGAAGTCTGAATACATTTATAAACTTTTTCGCGTTTATGTGATTTCATGTGACTCTTCAGTTCGAAATACGTTTTACCGTTATATGGACAATAAGGACATACATAACTACTGTCGATTGAATTTTTATGAAACTGTAATATTTGCGCTTCCGTTTCATTAAATAAGCCAGAGTTGCTTTCTTCGTTATTTGATAGATCTTTCTCATCGGTTTGGGACACATCACTATTCATTTGTGGTGGTAATGTATGAGCCAAACCGTCGGGCCATACTTTGTGTGTTTGCATATGCTTTTTAACGTTACCTAAACGTCAAATCATTATTTCAATTATTAGAATATTTACCACTAAATATAATTTTAATAAATTTACTCACTTTTTTGCGCAAAAGCACGACCACATACTATATTTAAATAAATAAAACAATCAAAATCCTCTATTTTATTATAAGTGGTTTTAAAAGTTTAGAATTTTTACAAACCTATGCATTGGAATGGTTTTTCTCCGGTGTGACACCTTATATGCTGCTGTAAATCAAAATTTTTATTGAAACTGCCTAAATATATATAACCATTTATTAATAAAGTTAAGTTAAAATATCATTTCGAGAAAGTCTTACGATCACAAAATTGACATTTTAATTTTGCTGATCTCTTGGGCGCTGTGGTTACCGATGTTATCCCAATTTCGGTTTTATTAGTTCTTTTGCGCGTTTTATGAGTGGACGCTTTCAAATCAGATGATGGTAACACATGTATCGCTGCATCGAGTTGTTTCTTCTGTTGAACGTTGGCTTTATTGTGTGCCTCTCTATTCTTAGCGATTGAGGGAATCGTCATTGTAGTGTTTGTTGTTAATTGTTTCAACGCTGATGATTGTGTTTGAGTGACTGTAGTTATAGCTGCTGTAGAAGTATTCGATGAAATAATAGAAATGGGACCAGAATTAGTAGGAACTGCGTTCGTTAAGTTAAGAACAAAATTTGAGGGCAATGTAACCGAAGTTGTATTGTTCGACATGTTATTGTTTGATGATGTCGTTTGTACCAGAAATGGAGTCGACATTAAGTTATTGAGCAGCGAAACGGGTAAACCAAGAGTTTGAGTAGTATTATGATTAGTTGCATGAATAACTTGATTTGAATGTGTTGTTCCGTTAATTCCAGATAAAACGGCTGAAAATGTGTCGTTGCCATCGACACCACTCAAAGAATGATCGCTTGTGATGTGTAACGCTGACGGAGATATCGTTGAAATTGAGCCGATATTTTGCTCCAAACTTGTTGTGAGCGAAAGAATGTCTGATTCACTTAAAATAACTCCACTAAGAGTTGGTGACGTTGGAAGTGATAAATGAGAACTCAATGATGAACTTATTGATGGTTTAATGGTAATGGTTTGTTGAGTTAGAGATGACGTGTCATTTGATGATGAAGTTAATACTGAATGTGAATGATTTCGATTTGAAACTATTTTTCTATCATTTCCACACTCTTTTTTATGGCTCAAAAAACTTGATAAATTTGAATATTGTTTTTTACATTTTCCGCACTGAAACACATCGTCTTCGTCTTCAATTACATCTAAATTATTTTTCAAATATTTAACATACATTAAACTAATTCAAGAAATACTGTATGAAAACTTAATATAATTAAAACTATGCAAATAATTAATTTACTTATTATACACATTATACATACTATACTTGTATAATCCATAAAAAATACGCATATGAATCAAATTTACTCAATAAAAATAAGTTAATGCATACCAGTATGTCCTGTATTTAATATTGAATTGTTATTTGATTGATTAGAATCACTAAATAGCTGTTGAACTGCCAATACTGTTTGGTTGTCAAGTGTTGGAACACCTAATTATAATTTAATGTCAGTAAGAAATAATAATTTTCTAAAATATAAATTTATTAAAACGCAAAATTCCGATTTTCATTGTAAATTTGTTAATGTAATCATAATCGATATAAGTTATGATTTTTGAAATATTTTATTATTATACCGATAAAAACATAAATTCATAAATTATTGCTAAAATAAAGTTGTTATAATTTTTCCAAACGTTCTTTAATTAATTTTTAGTGTTAATCACTTTATTTGTAATATAATTTTTAATATAAATATAAAACGAATACGATATACATTTTGCATTCGTTTGCTCTTGTAAGCTCTTCTTCGTTTTTTAATTATACAATTTACAACTTATACAATGAAATTTGATAAACTAATTGAAAAATCTGCTGTAAATTTATTTGTAAGTAAAGGATTTCTTTAAATAGAAAAAGAAATATGCAAAGTTCGATAGAAAATAATACACTTAAAAATTTTAAAATCAGATTTAATGAAATAATTCCCGAATGAGTTTAGAACAGTTTATTATGAGTTTATTACGGACTAAACAAAGTTAACCGAATCTCAAACGCTAGAAATGTTTTCAAATTTTAGTTTCAATTTACCACTTTAAACACTTTAAATACATTGATTAAAATCGAAAATTTAAATTTATTAACTTAACAGTTAAACAGTAAAAAGTTTTTGTTAATTTTCTTATTTAGAAAACTTTTTGACTTCCAGTAAAATAAAAGTTTGTAATAAATGTTAGAACATTTCGCGTTAAAGAAGAGCGTTATAGTAAGGGATGAGTGAAAGCGAGAATAGCAGCAAACCATTCATAGAACTGACACACAGTTAGGTAATACAATGGCTTTTCAAACTACAGTTAATAACACTGCAGCAGTGCTGCACACATTCGCAGTAACGCATAGGCTCTTACATACGCATTATCACCCCTATTACCAACACATTTAACTTACTATAACTAATTTAAAACTAACTATAACTCAATTAAATGGTCATAAATCCAATGATTATGATTGTATTCGCTTAGAGTTCGATTATAAACATATAAATACATTAAGAAGTGCACCATTTTATGCGCACATATCATATACTGTACTCTATTATAGAAAAGTTTTATTAACAAACTATAACTAAGTTTTAGCTAAAGTTAGATTCAAATCGTATTTATTGTTTAGAATTGGTTCGGTTTTACGATTAATAAATAAAAACAAGTTGATATTTGGTTGGACTTACCAGACAACGCATCGAATATAAGATTCGCCATAATTGTACACCAAATGAAGAGATGATCGTTATATACGTCTACTTATTATACCTTAAAACACATTATTTCTGTATTACTTCAGTGTTTATTTGATGTTGGATTGCACTGATCTTACGTGTTAATGTAAGTTAGTGTACATGTATTCTAGAATATGTGTGAATTTGATTAGCTGTTAGATCACTATGTTTTAACGCATTCATTATTAAATATTATTATGCAATATATTTCGCTATTTTTAAGTTTTCAAACTTCTTTTCATTTAAGTTATTTACTTTGTAACTCAATTCCATATGATTTATAATTAAATGCAAATTCATTAAAGCGTTAATAATATTTGTCGGTAAATGTTTTGAATAATTGAGGAAAATGTTTATTATTTACGAAAACACGACAAAATTATAAATAAAAACTGAAACAAAGCGAAAACAAAATTACAATTTAATTAAAACAATATATCGTATTATTTTCTGAAACGCATTTTTATTGTGATAATCATTATAATTATTATACAAATGGAGTTTTTAATGAAATTATTGTCCAAACAAAATCTAGTCTTATTTTGTTATTTATCGCTCATATTGTTGTCCATAAATTGTGAAACCGGTGACCAAAATCCAAACTCTGTAACCGAGAAAATCAATGGAAAAGCGGACGAAAATCGTGGTCACAGCGAAGATGATTCTCATAACAGCGAAATATTATCAAATACAACACTTTCTAACAGGTTTTTATCATTTTAATTCAATTATTTATTGAAATAAAACTGAAATAACTTATTAATTGATTGTAATTTAGTACCGAAACCAACACGAATTGGACGATACTCGCGAACACTACGACAGACAGACCATCGACATCGCCATCAACTGTACCACAAGACCCTATTCTTCCGCATAAGGGTTCGGCCGAAGAGGAGAAGCACTCGAGTCTCGCCATATTTTTTGTGCTCACAGTTATCGGTACAAAATGTTTATTTCTATTTTGTTTATTGCATCATAAAATAATTGGTTTTAAATCTAAACTATACGTTAGCGTCATGTATATTATTGATTCACTCAATACTTCAAACAAACTTTCAATATATACCCGAAAGTCTTGCGGTTGTGTTTCTCGGCGCAGCTATTGGTTTGGTTTTGAAGTTAATCTCTAATCAGCATTTGGGCGATTGGAAGGTATATCATATTTTGTTATTTTTGTTTATTAATATTTTTAATGGTTGATTATTTAACTTAGAAAGAAGAATCACTAAATCCAACGATGTTTTTCTTAATTTTGTTGCCGCCAATAATATATGAATCCGGTTATAATTTACATAAAGGAAATTTTTTTCAAAATTTTGGATCCATTTTGGTTTTTGCTATTATTGGAACTTCTATTTCTGCTTTCATTATCGGAGGCGGTGTTTATATATTAGGAATGGTATGCTTTCAATGCTAAGCGATTGCTAAAACCCATTGTTTTATTGATGCTTAATTTGTAATTTAGGCAGATGTTGCTTATAAGATGAATTTCACTGAAAGTTTTGCATTTGGATCACTTATTTCTGCTGGTAATTAATTTAGAATATAACCATTAAATTAGTTTATACTAAATAATTATTTTAACTAAAACGTCACTTCAATCTATGTTTAGTCGATCCTGTGGCCACATTAGCAATCTTTCATGCACTAGACATCGATCCAATACTGAATATGTTGGTTTTTGGCGAAAGCATTCTCAACGATGCCGTTGCTATTGTATTGGCCACAACTGCTTTGGAATTATCTCAAACAGTTTCATCAGTGTCCAGTGGTATGGGTATTATTAACGGAGTTATGCGCTTTTTCGTTGTATTTTTTGGTTCTGCTGGAATTGGAGCGGCATTCGCACTCATTGCAGCTTTGGTAAGCATCATATTTTTTACAATATATTTGTATTTATTTTACGTTAATTTGTTCACATATAGGTATTTAAATATATTGATTTACGTAAACATCCATCACTCGAATTTGGAATGATGTTGGTTTTTATTTATGCTCCGTACGGGTTAGCAGAAGGAATGCATTTGTCTGGTGATTACAATTTAATTACAATTATCACTAAAATATGATTTAATTGATTGATTTAAAAATTAGGAATAATGGCCATATTATTTAATGGTGTTGTAATGTCACACTACGCTCACTTTAACTTATCGCCAGTAACTCAAATAACAATGCAACAAACATTGCGAACGCTTGCTTTTATTGCAGGTTTCAACAAAAATTTTGAATTTTTTGTGGCAAACTATAATCTATTTTTGCATTTTAGAGACCTGTGTGTTCGCATATCTTGGTTTAGCAATTTTTAGCTTTAAAATGAAAATCGAGATCGAACTCGTTATTTGGAGCATAATTTTATGTTTGGTCGGCCGAGCGTTAAATATATTTCCACTTTCTTATATCGTAAACTACTTTCGTGAGCATAAGATATCAAAGAGAATGATGTTTGTAATGTGGTTCAGTGGTTTGCGCGGTGCTATTGCTTATGCGCTCGCTTTGCATCTCGAATTCGAGGACGAAAAACGTCGTGTTGTGGTCACAACCACTCTATTTATAGTTTTATTTACAATTATATTTTTGGGTGGACTCACTATGCCTGTTATGAAAGTACAGTAAACTGTTCTTTAATTAACTTTATTTATCTAACAATTCTAAAATTTTGTCTAATTTTTTAGTTTATGAAAGCGGATAAAAAGTCGAGAAGAAGAAGAGGAAGCAAAAGAAGTTCAAAAAGAAGAATCACTTTAAGCAAAACTAAAGAAATGGTAAAATGCTTTATATTTATTTGATTCATAAAAGTTGTCTATATTTGTGTTTAATAAATTAGGGACAAGCGATAGAAGCTGAACATCTTTCAGAACTAACCGAAGAAGAATTCGAAGTAAACTTTTTAAATAAATCAAATTTGACGGGTTTTGTTAAATTTGATGTCAAATATTTGATGCCATTTTTTACGCGTCGTTTCACAGAACAGGTGAGCAAAAAAATCATTTAATTAAGATGTTTACGAAAGTAATATTCGAAATATGTTACAGGAAGTGAAAGATTGTAAATCACAAATGACTGATTTAACGAATCGATGGTATCAAGCAGTGAGGAGACCATCCGATTCCGAGGAATCCGAAGATTTTAACATTGAAAGTGAATCACAACCGCAGAGATTAGTTAAAAGTTAATTGATTTTATTTTTGATCTCGAAGTTATATTTCTATTTTATTTATTAAATAATATTAAAATTTATATTTAATAACTTTGTTCACTGTTTCATTCATTGTTCTCTATTTACTGTATACGTTATCATAAAAATGAAATTTTAAAACTTTTGAATTGCCTTTAATTCCGTTAAATTCTAATATATTTAATAAGTTTATGATTCAATTTGTATTTTATTTATTCGCTCATTGAGTGAAATAAAAGTTTGAATAAATGAAAATTAATATTAAATGTATTAAATGGTAATTTTTAGTAAGTGTTAAAAATTCTTCAAAGCAAAGAAATAAAAATTTTAAAGAACAAGACCTCATGTATAAACACTTCAGAAAGTTCGGTTTGGGTATTTGAAAACCGGTTGAATTTTTATAAATTTGTTTATTATATTTTTAAATAAATTTAATGCTGTTACACGCCAAACACCGATACGGACCAAATACCGACGTTTAACGTGTAATCTCTCATATAACGACGCTTACAACACTTACTATCCGATTATAATAACGATTAACCAATCAAAACACAGCGCCGTTAACAAACTAACCAATAGTATCGTTAGGTTCTCTCCTATATTAATGTTTAACCAATCAAATCAATATTAATTCATAACGCATATCATTATAATGTAAACTCGCGTTTAATTAACATTTATTTCGTTAATATATTTATTAAATAAGAACAACAAAACATATTATTAATTATAAAATCGTTTTATTTATTAATCGTTTTCAAACGCGACACAACCTATCGCTAACACGCTTGTATAACAACTACACGTAAGCGTAAGTACAGGTATGTATCAGAGTATTATATACATTCAACTTATTAATAATAAAACTTTTACATTATTTTCAACTTTTGTCGATAACTTTACATATAAAGTCCAAAATAGCATTTCGTCCGTAACAGTATAAACAATTCATATGTTATTGATTAATAATCATTTTCAATGTTTATATGTTTTAATCGTTACTAACACTATGATTATAAAACATTAACTGTTATTTATTAATAACTATATATTGATATAATGTCAAATGAGGTTAAAGTTGAAAATAGTATTAATAAGCGTTTATTAAAAAATATTTAAAACTGTGAATCGAATCAAACACATGAAATCCTAATAATCTGATTAATAAAAGTTGAAATTTGCAAACTAATGAAAGTTGCGGCGCTAAAATCATATATTTGCAATTTGTCTAACAAAAAATTAGCCCAAAATTTTTTTACTTGCAAAATTATAAAATTTTATTTAAATCAATAACTAAAATTCATTCCCCCTTTTTGTATAACATTCAATGCTATTATCGTGCAAAGTTTGTTTTATGGTATGTTTGTATTGATTCTTTATATCGTTTATATTATTTAACATTAATTTCCGGAAGATTTCATTAATATAAAGTTTCGGGATTATCCCTAAAAATTTAAGCCCTACATATGACAAACAATAAACAGGGATCAATTGGTTTAAAAGTAATCTTTGCTCAAATATATAAATGAATTATAGCATACCATAGTTGCAATGATTCCATTTTAATTTGATATATCTTGACATTATTATATTTTATTAAAACTATATTAAATTTCTAAATCAGTTTATTTCAGCAATAATTAAATATATCATTATAATTATAATTGAATATAATTAAAAATGTTAAATTCTTTATTTTTTATATTGAAAATATTAATGATTTTTAAAAAACTAAATAAAATTAATATAATTTTTAGTATAAAATAGTATAATTAACAAAATGTAAACAATAATTTATAAGATTAAAATATTAAAGCAATTTCTCTTTGTATTCATAAATTTACACTTAATGGCATCAATTCTAAACAATAAGCAATTGTATGCCGCATTATCTGCAGAATAATATGGATTTCGACAGAAATCGCTATGAAGAGCACATTTACAAGTGAATCTCACGTTTGGAAATATATTATATTCGCCAATAATAGTTTTACATTTCTTGCAAATAATAGGACCAAAAGGGTTTAATGAATTTGTTTTAGCGATATCTTCAAACTGATTCATCCATCTTTTCGGTGCAATGTATATATTTTTTCACATATTTATCTTTTTTTATTTGTATATTGAATGTCATAACTTCTAATCACATCGATTTCATTAAATAATTCATTATTGCATAATTTATTATTGAATAATTCATTTCGACACAAGTATTTTCGTCCTTTGTTTACGGTTTCATACCTGTTAACCATTTCTAATCGTTTAAAATACTGTGAGCATACGGGATGTTTAGACATCTAAAGTCCAAAAACATCCCGTATAACTACAACATTATATTTAATAGCAATTTCAAGGTAAGCGCGAGTGCCGCTTATTTTGTACCATTAAGGTGTTGGCACTCGCGCTACTCAGTTGTAAAGTTAATTTAAAGGAATAAAAGAGTTGACTATAATACTCTTCAATCGCTTCTCGAAATTTACTATAATCTCTGAAGCGATAAATACTATGTTTCAAAAGTTCAGGTTCTATGAGATTGAATACCCATGAGAACAAATGAAGATGAAATTCTTTATTGTTCGGACTGAGCGTGAAGTTCATTCTCTCGAATATAAGCAATTGCTTGACATTAATTGCTGGACAAATAATACCTTTTCTATTAGAATCAACCAAATTATATGCATCTCTAAATGACATTTTATATTTATTCATAATGAATGAAATAACAACGTTACCACTTCTAAAACGACCATTTTTGCTGTGAACCAAAACATTTTCATTCTTCTTCTGTCCATCACTAATAAACTGAATACAATCCATTAAATGTGAAAGAAGTCCTCATTTATGTCATATTCTATTTTGATAATTTTGTAAATAATTCCGTCAAACTTTTCTTCATAACTATTCGGATCGGAATCCAATGCTAGAATCCTTTTTATATTATTTTCTTCAATATTTCTGTAATCATTTG
>JAQGAW010003443.1:0-12545 GCA_034698025.1 Phthiracarus crinitus | reverse complement strand
TATAGTAGGCTGTAGGCTTAGGCTCCAAAATTATTTGTAGGCTTAGGCTTAGGCCGGCCTATTTTTCTATAACCTTATGTTTAGGCTGTAGGCTCGAAACAATTTATTAATTTTAAAACCTTAACGCAAAATACTAACATTTAATATTTAATTATAATAAATGTTTTAACATATATCACTAGAATTTAGCCCGAATTCGTTTGGCGGAAATAGTTTGAATTTCGAATTAAAACCCCGCTTTCTGTACACTACTCCGCCCGACCCACCCGAATTCACAGGAATACTTCCGAACCAGCACCACCCAACCTTACCCGATACAAACAGTTCTCTCCCAAACAAACGCGAACTCACTCGACTAAACCCGACCCAACATGAGTAACTTTACCCCATGCAGACAATACCTGAACCTAACATTACCTATTTGAAACTATTAGAATCCACATAACCGCACAAGACTAACACTGATCACCCGATCACACTCAAAACCACTTAACACCTCCAACACTTACAGGACCCACATGATTCTATCAGAACCCAGGCCAAGACAGGACCCCGAAAAGTCCCACTCGAACCATATCCCGACCTACCTGAAGCCCAACCCGACCCACCCAAACAAATTTCTGCCTTTATGACTATACATACTTATACCGACTGAGGATAAAATTATGAGAATTATCCACCTTAACCTCCATAAGTGGGTTGCGCCCATCGAAGGACCCTTCAATTTAGCCAAAAATTTTTAACCTGAGTTCAAATGTAAAGGTGTTAACGGTAAACATTTTAAATTTTTCAAACCTTTACCTTAATAAGGGGGCCCAAATACTTGAAATCATTCAATTTGATCCCTACTCATTAAGCTAAATCGGTTGATATGGGTGTCTAGGGGTGGGGCCCCATGTGAATAGACTATAAAGGTAACAACAAAAAGACAGACAGATAATTTATGAGATTTATATATTGAGATTATTTTTTTTAACCTTTTAGCTATTTTAGTATATCTTTTAAGAAAAGAATTTATTTTCAAGCAACGATTTTAAAAATTAAAATAACAGAACAGGATTAAAGTTGGTGGCGGTATGACTTTTTTCAAACCGAACCGCACCGTTTTGGGACATGATAATTTCGAACCGAAACCGCAAAACCGCGGTTTAAACCGCTAAACCGCCAAAAATATTAGAATTTATTAGAATAATGTTTAAACAAATTTAAATTAATAAAACCACATTCAATTAAGAATATTTAATTAATTTTTGATATATAATATCGTTAATTAAACAAATTTTCATTAAAATATTGAATTTGATAAATAAAATGAAAGAATGCTTCAATAATTGAGTAAATACCATAGTTACACAAGGTCGGAAACTCTAGGGGGTGTCAGATCTAGAAAATCTCAATTTTTAAGGGGGGGGGTAAACTCATCGGATTTGAACGACAATTTTTTTGGCCTTCGACCCTAAATATTTTCAAAAAAAATTTTCAAATTTTTTTCTCGACAAATGCCTAAACCACGCCCACTCGAAAAAATAATCAGAATTAAACCACAATTTTTTTGCCTTTAAGAAAATTAAATTTTGTATTCGAAATTTTTTTTACTTTAAAATGTAATTTACAAATAACTTTATAATTTATAAATTACCGATAAAATCATTAATAACAAATAATTTATATTATTTTATGAGTTTTTAGTCTAAAAACAATAGGTTTACATAATTATAAAATAAATTTGAAATTATTTCATTTTAAACATTTTGTTAAAATCATTAGAATCATCAGATACATCAGTATTGTCAGCAACATCATCAATTTCACTATCAATCGGCAACATTTTCCTCGTCAATTTCGATTTCTTCTTCTAATCGTTGTCTTTTCGGATATGGATCTTAATAATAATTAAAATTTAAAATTTTATTAAAAATGAAAAATTTTATTAACATTTTCGCTGTTGTGATGAATCGTCTGTAAGCATGTGATTTCTTAACCAATTTTCAGCAAAATGCGAAGCGTCGAAATCTTCCAAAGGCATTGAATTTAATTTTATTCTCATTAGATGTTCTAAAGATTCCACATTTAATCTGGCTTTTTTCTTGTCTTTAATGTATGTCATTACCGAATATCTATTTAAATAAAAATCAGAATATAGCAATTTATTAGTCTAAATTACAAATCTCTGGACAATAAATAAACAAACCCTCTTTCACATTCGCTATTTCCAATCGGAATTGACAAAACAGATTCGATAATAAATTTTAAATTACTATTCCATGGCAAATAACTTTTTGCGAGCTGAATTCCCCAAAAATCTTTAAGAGATGCACACTTTTCTGATGAAAAAGTTGAGTCTTCCATAAATTTTGATAAGAGGCTTTGCCAGGAATTAATAATTTCAAGAATATTGTCGTGATAGCCAAGTTTTTTGGATATTTCTTTAATCTCATTCAATCCATAAAACTCAACCTCAGCTGGATTTTCAGGTAAGTTTAAAGGCTCAAAAATTTGAAAATAAGTAAAATCAGTAACAGGAAAAATCTTATCAATTTCTAATATAATATAATCTAATAGGTTAGTTCTGAATGAAGAAAGATTATCTGTTTCATCGTCTAAAAGTTTAATACCCATAAAAAGAACCGTTTCTTTATCAAACTCATCATATGTTTGACATTTAACATTTGTTTCTTTAAAAAGTAAATCGCCAAAAAAACCATTTAAAAACATTGCATCTTTTGTTTTTAAAAGTTCTAATTTTTGCTTTAAAAATTGCATGATTCTGTTTAAACTACTAATTAAGTTTTCTCGTTTTTCAAGTTGTTTTGATGTTTCGGTAATTATTTTTAAGAGATCAGCCAGGAAGTAAATTGTAATTATAAAGTTTTTACCTTTTAATTTATCAATCAACGCTTTTGCTTTTGTTTGCGAATATTTATCAAAGTTTGGGGAAGAATGTATAGATTCCAAATCTCTTATTACTAATTTCCAGGACTTAATTAATTTTAATATAGAATCATATTCACTTGCTATCCAACGTACATGGAAAATAGCTGTGTATCTATAAGATTTTTCATCTATTAAATTTGCAAATTCTTTTAAGTGTATCGCTCTTTTATGACTCGGGCCATAATAAAAATGCGCTAATTCATTTAATATATTTTCAATATATTTTACTTGATTATTTTTACGATATGTATGAGTTAATAGAAGTTGAAGTCTGTGTGGTGCACAGTGAACACTAATTAATTTTCTATTATTTGGACTAATCCAATTTTGGAAAAATACATTTACTGATTTTTTTACACCTGAAAAAACATGCGCACCATCTCTAATAAAAGCAACCATGTTTTCTTTCAAATACTCATCAATATTGTCTAATATTAACGCTTGAACAATTATTTTGAAAATTGACTCAGAGTCTTCTTCAAATGCTAAACTTATAATTCTATAGAATTTTGTTGTTGGTTTTAAATTTTTTAACATAAAAAAATAACAAATTAATAAGTGATTATTAGATTTGTCAGTTGATGTGTCAACCAAAATTGAAACTGGAGAATTTCTAACTTGAATTTCTCTGATCAAGTCTAGATGGAGAGTTTCACTAATAGATTTAGCCATTCTAAATGCAGACATACCGTCATATTGGTGAAACCCCATATTTACCCCGTTAAGTTTTTGAAGCCGTACAAATATTTCATGCTTATTAAAAGATACTCCAGCCAAAATTTCAGCGTAAACAGTTCTTAACATTTTTGCAGTTATTTGCAACTCTATGCTAATGTGTGATTCTTTTTCTTTTTGAAGTTTAGCAGCAATTTTAGGAAATACTTCTTTTTGTCTCATTTGTAATAAATTAATCACATCGATATGTAATGGGGATTTATGGTGGGTTCTAATAAGATCATTATTTTTTTTACGAGTTTTCATTAAAGTTCCCTCATCTGTTGCAATGTTTGGCATTTGTTGATGTCTAATTCTTAAGTCATTTTTATATTTATTACATAATCTACAACGATATTTAGATATTTCTGGATTATCTGGATTGTATAAATATTCAAACCATTTTTTTTACTTCATCTCTCTGAATTGTTTCAAGGGCATACAAATGACTTTGCGCACCGGTAATCTGCTTAAGCCATCTAATTTGAAAATATCTAGTTGTGTCCCATTCATTTTCGTCTATGTGATAATGTAAGGCTTGTGACTGATAATCTAACGTATCATGAATTCTATCAGGTGTTTCATCACTACATTGATTAGGAAGTTCTACAGTTTTATCATCTGAAGTGGAATCATCTATTATTGGTTGTTCAATAGATCTTTTACTCGTAACCTCTTCCAAAATAGGAAAAAAATGAGTTTTATGTATGGTTGATAATAAATACGGACCATCACATTTATTTTCCTGATTAGGGCTAGGATTATTTTGTTTAACAAATCAGGCATAACAACCTTAATTTCGTCTAATTCAGAGAAGTCACAACGGTTTAAGGAATTTTCAAGTAGATAGTTTTGCAATACGAATTTATTTTTTAAATTTGTATGAAATTTTTCATAGAAAGGATAAGTTACGAAAGATGTATCTGACCTGAAAATAACAATATTTTGGAGGCCTTTTATAATAATATCTTCTAATTTATTATCGATTATTAAGAATTTATCTTGAAATTTTATTGAGTTTGAATAATCATTAACCAACAAAAGTGAATATGGAACTTTTATAAGCTTCTTAGTTGCACGAAAAATTGTATTAACTTTATTTATTCGTATTAGGTTTTGGAATCCTTTCTTAGATTCACCAACTTTTAACTGCGCTTCTAATACATTTTTTCCACCAATTGTTAAAAATCCCTTTTTATCAGTAATTAAGTTATGTAAAATTATTACCATATCTATAGTTGGTTGACTACTATATGTTTCATGAGAAATTCCTAATAATTTCATATTTTGCAAACTTTTAGCACGCAAACAAGCTTTTCCGACAAATTTCAGTTCAATGAATTCATTCTCTTTAATTTGCAACGTTGAATGTAAAAACACTTCGTTTATTCGTATGCCTTTATAAAAGTTTAGATCCGAATAACATGGCTGTGGATCACTACTTTTACTACAAATTTCTGATTTATCTGGATTTTGTTCCGGGATTTGTTGATTACTTAATTAATAAATTTAATTTAGACTATTAAAATTTAATGTAAATTTACATACATATTTTGTTGTTTATGTGTCGCTTCATGTGAATTTTCATTGGAGCCTATATTTAATATATTTTCTTGGGTATCTTTTGCAAACATGGTTATAGCGGCTTCAATGATGCAGTCAAAGATTTTATAAATAATTTGTGGTCTGCAAATATCCATATCAATAGATCGCTTTTTAAACTCTTTTGCATGCTCATGTCTCCAATCTATTTTTTTCGTCGTTTGATTGAAATTAAAAACTTCCGTATTATTTGTTAATTCTTTGCATTTGTTGAGTCTATCTTCAAAGGTTATTCCTATAAGTAATATTTTAAAATTTAAACTATAGAATATTATTTATGTTATCAGAGAATCAAATAATAATATCAATGCTGATTAGACTAGTGAATTGTTAGAAATCTAAAACCCGAACCCGACTCCAACCCTACAAGTATAAACCAGTATCAACGCTTAAACACGACTCTAACCGATCCGATACGATGATCTATATATTTTTATATATCTACATATTTTGTTAAAATTTTCTAAAAATGTAAATTTTGGTAAAACCTAATTAAAAATAGAAATAATATTTAATAATAAAGTAGTATTTAAGTTTAATAAAATTGTCTTATTTTAAAATATTTGCAAAATTTTAAAAGTTTTATGCTATAAATCGATGTTTTATTTGTTTGTCAGGTTTTCCAAAATTTTCAAAACTCGACAAGACCCGACCCGAATATATTTGATCCCGAACTCGACCTGACCCGTCAAATTTGTCGGGTACCCGTTTAACATTATCGCCTATCTATTAATAAATACAACTACAAATTACGATTTAACTTAAAACTTTAACATTTTATAACCTTTGCATATTCATAATAAATATTATTTTTAACATACCGATAATTATTTTTGGACCAAAGAATATCGAAAAAATAATTACGAATAAATTAAGTTTCAAATTCATTTATTGTTAACTATTATACTTTTATTTATTAATGTAAGTTAATGCGTAGTTTATATAGTAAATAATTTAATTTATATCAATTAAAACGCAATTTATTAATTCAATGGTAAATATTTTTAGTGCAACATAATTGAGAAAATATTAAGACTTTTTTTCTAAGAGTTTTATTTCAAATAAATAATTTTTGTATTTTGTATAAAATAGTGCTTATTTAATAAAATATTTATTAACAATTTGATACAAAGTTCTATTTTTTTCATAAACAAAACACTTAATTGAAACTTTAATTAACTTAGACTTTGAACAACTTATATAATTATCAAGTTTGATGCGATACCTTTAAGTGATTTGTTTTACTTTTAAAAACAAAACACTTATAAAAAGTAAAACCTTTATAAAACTTTTTTGTTTCTTTGAAAATAAAATTATCTTTTTTTCCCGATTTTTCGTGGGGGGGGGGTCAACTTTTCCAGATTTCTAGGGGGGGGGGTCAACCCTGGGCAAGCACACCCCTTGTGTAACTATGGTTACTATTGAAATTTAAAACTATATATAAGCATATTCACGGTATGAGAACTAAGAATTTTATATTTGAGCATTAATATAAATATAATAGTTCTTTAAAAATTTATTATAAAAATTATTTCATTCACTTTAAATTTAACAGAATAGATAAACTTTATAAAAAAAATTCTAATTTAAGAATTATAGATAAAATTTATCGATAAATGAGATATTTTATAAAAAAATATTCATTTAATTTTAATAAATTTTAATTCGTCTAAATTTTGTTTAATTTTTAATATAATTTTTTTATTACAGTAATTTTTATACGAATTCAAAATTTAAATTTTTATTTTATATTTTTTAATTATTAAAGAATTAAAAATTTTTAAGAATTATTAGAGAATTTTTTAACATTTATAATTTTAAATACTGCCCATTATTATCAATTTTGCTTAATTTTTCTTCAATAATCTAAACATGATTTTTATTAAGAAGTTTAAAATATTTAAAATTAATTTTGAAATTTGAATAGAATTAATTAATAATTTTATATTGAGGTAACAATATCTCCTTAGAATTAATAGACTAATTTTATATTTAAAGATGAAATAGCTTTTAATAACAAAAATTATATTTCTGGCATTTATCTTTAATAATAAAAGATGTAACATTTAAAAATAGTGCTAAAAACCACTTTCTATGTAATTTGAGCAATTGTTAAATTAATTGCATCAAAAAAGTATTAATGTTATCTTTTTGAGTTTATATTATTAACTATTTAAGTTTGAATTCTAATTTCCAATGAATTTACTTATAATTATTAGACTATAAATAGTAAATACTATTGAAATTTTACTCCAATTTTGATTTTAATTTTGAATTATTGAATGTTATAAATTAAAGAATATAAAATAAAAAAATTTTACAAAAATTCTAATTTATTTAAATAAATAATCTCAACCGACCATTAGGGTCGGTTCGTAGATCTATGCCGTAATAGAATACGCGAAAATGTGTACTATGCTCTCATACCGAAATTATTTGTTTATGTTTATATTGAGTTTTAAATTTCGAGTTTAAGTCGTAAACATATTTTCAAAAAGTGCTTCAGTGCTCGCAAAAAATCACATTTAGTATTGAGACTTGAATAATGACTGACAGTAAGTCAGTCGAAACTGTTGTCTTAATTTGAAACTTATAAACGGACAGTAAGTTTACCACTGCTAAAATTATTCTCAAGTAAGAATTTTATTAAACAAAACTCAAATGTTAAAAAATGTCAACTCTTAATCTTAACTCAAAACTTTAACTAAAACAAATTTTGACTCGAGTTTACTCAGCTTTTTGAGTCGATAATTTAAGATTAATTAAAATATCGAATATGATTAAAATAATATAAAATTAAAAGATTAAATTCTAATTAAATTTTTATAATAGAAAAAAATTATAATGTGAAAAATTTATATATTTAATTTTTTTATTAACTTTAAATTTAAAAATATTTTTCTAATTAACCGATTTCTTAATAAAATACATGAAAAATTATATAAAAATTTTAAATGGAGTTAACCGGTTAACTTGTCAAAAGCTATAATGTTCATCTCTACACACAGTACAGCGAATAGTTTGACGAAATAACTATACAATTATAATTGATATCTCTTTCAAGTTTTATTATTCAATTAATATTAATTATATTGAAATAATCAATTATAATAAATTAAAATAATGACTCAAATTATTCGTTTGAACATAATTTAAAATCGAAGATTTAAATTTTAAAACAGTTGTGTCATTGATTAGTGGTTCAGTAGAATCGCAGTAAGGATTGTAATGATATATAAGCGCATCGCTGTCATCAGTGATGCACACGCTCGGCGCTCACGCTCGCGCTCGGCAACAAAATGACGCTCACCGCTCGCGCTCACGCTCGGGTAAATTGAAAACGCTCGCGCTCACTTTTTCAACGCGCTCGAGCGCTGAGCGTAAACCGAGCGTAAATTTAAATAGAATCTTAATATAAAAAATTTTAAGCCTAAATTAATATAAAATTATTTTAACTTATAAATAAAAATAAAAATTATTCACAATTTTTTAATTGATTTTTATAAATTTTAAATTTTATTTTTGTTTTGTTAAAATAAATTTTTGTAGAAAATAAAATTTAAAATTGAAATAATCCTAATTTTCAAAATTACTTTTGGAAACCTACGCTCGGCACGCTCGCTCGCGCTCAGCACCCGACGCTCAGCGCTCACGCTCATGCTCGATAAAAATTCAACGCTCGGCGCTTGCGCTCACCTCCGAGCGCCATCCGCTCGAGCGTTGTGCATCACTGGCTGTCATCAATAACTCGTTCAGGCATTCTATACTTCAAGTCATCTTCAGTTAGATTTTTGTTCCATAACTTGAAAGCCATTGAATCTCCGCTATAATAAAATTGTTTAATTTTTAATAATATATTTTTACAATTACCAAATGAGAAATCTGTTAATGGTATCAATAGGATCGATGCCGATATACTTCCACACGCAGTGAACGCCCATTATCTCAATCAATGATAGCCTTAACACTATAACCTTAGACCTTATTCCAGCAGCAAATGGTTGTATAGATCGACGATAATTGCGAAATATTTTCATTGATTCGTTAGATGTTATATTAGCATTATATTTGTCGCATAGGAAAACACTTGAGACTACTATTGCGGCCAAATGTTGTGTGCCATTTGAATAATAATCGGTTATTAGCTCTGATAATGTGTTGTGTCTAAAGATTTCATTAAAAAATTATTATTATTTTCAATTTTCTATATATTTTTATCTTATTTACTTGAATGGAATTATAAATTCATCGACATCTACGAAGACTATAATATGGTTTAAAAATCTGTATAAGCAGTCATGCATTGCTGCCAACTGTGCCTCAGAGTGAATCAGTGTGCGATTAAAAGGATATTTAAAATTTCTTATCGACACAAAACTTGCAAAATTGTGCACAATTACATCTAACAAATCAATGGATAATTCATAATTATAAAACTCGATGTGATCGATACCATTAAGATGATAATATGATAGAAACTCAATTAAGGATGTAATGGTTGGATACGACCCATACATTGGTCGCACACAAACTATTCTTTTCATTTTGTTTTGAACAATCGCTTGATTTTGATTCTCATTTCTTTATGAAAAAATATAAATTAAATTATCATATGAATAAACACGATCGTTACCGGCAACGATAACAAAAAATCTTAAAAAAAAGATAATTCCAAAAATATAATATAAACTAAAGATTTTTCTTATGATGAAATAATAACTGTATAATCTTATCGTTTATTATATATCATAGAGTATTTGATTGTGGGCGCCTGAATGGCGCCTTTAATAGACTACGGGTTAAACTCATTCAGTTACGCAATCGTTACTTAACACATAGTCTATGACAGCCGCCATCGAGACGCTCACAATCAAATACTGTATGTTATATATAAATTTTCAGGAAACGATAGTCACATTGTATTTTATGAAATAAGAAAACAATAAGTAAATATTAAATTATTTTTACACAAAATTAATATTTAATTGATCTGTCTTTTCTATACCATTCCCGATATAAATAACACGTAATTTAATGTCAGTCGTGTTTGACAAAAGAAAGCTTTGATTGCCGTTAACATCGCATAATATGTTTGCCGCTGTGTATAGTTGTTCGTGAGATTCCGGTAAAATAACAAACGTTGAACTAATAAGCCATTGATTTTCACCGCTAATTAGTTCGCAATAATAACGTTTTGACCAATACGTGTAATTACTCATAATTATAGCAATTATTACAATTTTATTTGATTGGATGTAAAATGACGAATACATGAATACATTATTGTTATCGATTGCATAAAACTCGTCAGTATTATTATGTTCAATATTAATACTTATTATTATTGTATCGTTTGTGTTACTTAATGATTGATACCTTTGTTGCGCAAAAAATAAAAATATTATAATAACAGTAATCATTATAATTGTTGTCACGAGAATAATCATAAACAAAAATTTGAGTTTTTTAAACATTTTTATATAAAAACTTACTTTTGTTTTTAAAATATTTTTATAAATATGCTAAATTAAAAACTATTTAAATCCATATTTGTTTTGAAACCTAATATTTAAACTTAAATTTCAATATATATCATATTTTTGAAATGAAGGCTACGTTTTCAACTTTTTTAGTATTTTTGTATAAGTATATAAATTTATGACGATTAAGCCTCAGAGCCTTTGTAGCCCTAATCTGAGCCTGAGCCTTGAGTTCGGAATCAGGCTCGTTTTATTTTAGAGGCTCGAGTTTAAGGTTCTCATATTTTAGAAACTTAACCTGAGGTCAATAATATCCAATAGAGGTGGACATAACCCTATAGAGGTCATTATAACCTAATAGAAGTCGACATAACCCAATAGAGGTCGACATAACCCAATAGAGGTCGACATAAACTAATAGAGGACGACAACCCAATAGAGGTCGACATAACACAATAGAGGTCATTATAACCTAATAGAAATCGACATAACCCAATAGAGGTCGACATAACCCAATTGAAGTCGACATAACCCAATAAAGGTCGACATAACCTAATAGAGGTCGACATAACATAATAGAGGTCGACATAACCCAATAGAGGTCGACATAACCAATAGAGGTCGACATAATTCAATATAGTTCCTTAAAACCCAATAGAGGTTAATATAAACTAAGAGAGGCTGAACATATAGCTCAATAAACACAAAAGAGATTATATGATTTAAATTAAATTTATTATTTGTTTGATTAGCATGTAGTGTCAATAAAACAATTTACTTTTATCAGCATATGAATGATTTTGTAGAAATTTATATTTTCTTTCTTAATATTCATTTAATTATTGAATTTATGTTACAATTTGTTATATTAGTAACAAATGATTCCATAATTTCATATCTATTATAACTATAAATCTAATTAATTTGTTTGATTAATTGTTAACACGAATAATAATTCATATTTTTCAAAAACCAAATCAATTATAAACTTTTGTCCAAATAATATACCATTCCGTAATCGATTATTAAACAGTTTTCTACCATTTCTATATTTTGTAAAGAAACTGATTTGATAAAAACCACATACAAAAATAAACAATAAAAAAATCAAAATTGTCGGCCGAGTGGGCCAATAGTTTTTAAAAATAAACCTATCAGTTGACCCACTATTTACAAAAGTTTAATCCGAATATGTTTTTATTTGTTGATTTGGTATCTTATTATATAACGATTTTGCATCTAAATTGCAGCAAAATCGTTATATAATATGATACTGTGTCCATAAAATACGTTATCATTATGTCATCATATGTTTTATATGTTATGTAAACAAACGAATACAGTGCACAAATTATTAGAGGTAATCATTATTTTCATTGATATTAATGTTTTTTGTTTCTCAAGGTTTATCACACCTTCACAGTCATGGCATCGCACACTTGGATCTGAAATCGGAAAATATTCTAGTGTTCGTTAACGACCCAAACAATCCGTATGACATAACACTAAAGATTATAGATTTTGGATTAGCATTACTTTATCCAATCGATGGTTCAGACGATATGCCTAATTCTTCAACATTTCGTTGCGGAACATATAATTATGCCGATCCTCTGCTGATCAGAACCAGATTTCAAATCATACAAAAACCTGATACAGATGTTAGTGATATTAATTTCTTTAAAGCTGATGTTTGGAGTTATGGTTGCATTGTTTTATTGTTTTTTATAGATATTGACCGCTTTTATCGCATATTTGAAACGAATTATAATTCTATTAAAACTGATCCAAACTTTAAACTCGGAGATATATATA
>JAQGAW010003442.1:0-12546 GCA_034698025.1 Phthiracarus crinitus | reverse complement strand
TTTTTACACAAACTATAAGTCCTTTGGAATAAAACTTTACAAGTCGGCAGGATTATTGAATAAAATGGGAAGAAGAAAGAAAAATGCCACAATTGAATCTAATGAAAATCAAAATACAATCACAAGGTCTTCACGAGCCAGAAAAACAGCAGAAGTGAATGTGCTTAAAGCTACAACTAGTGATACTACTAATTCAACTGTTGGATCTCAAATCGATACTCAATTCAAAGTTCCTTCTGGTTTCAAATTAGTTTTAGATGTCGAATCAGAAGAAGACGTCTCTGAGGACAACTTAAAAATAACGAGCAGTCAGCCTAAAATTACGAGTATTTAAAGGTAATTCTGACAAAGTTAGCATCGAAAATTGGTTAAAGCGATTTGAAATGCTAGCAAATTATTATAAGTGGAGCGAAAAGAAAAAGTTACTAATGTTAGGTAATTTTTTAGAAGATGATGCTCTTAATTTCTATATTGAAAATAGCGATGAAATTAATTATAATGAATTAAAGTGTAAATTGATTAACCGTTTCGGTATTGAAACAGTTGAACCAATTATTGAATTAGTTGATACCAAATATGACTTAAAAATAGGGATAAAAGAATATTTCGATACTAAGCGTAGATTAGGAATTTTAGCAAAACTAAATGAAACTCAAATTATTCCTTTAATGATTCATGGCTTACACCCAAAAATGCGTGAAAACTTTGTAGCTGTTAAGCCAAAAACTTTTTCAGAGTTTTATCATATTGCTAAAACAGCTGAAGATAACTTAAAAAGAAATTCATTTCATATAAGAGTAAATGAAAAGAATAAAACAAAAGAGGCTGAAAATAATAAGAGTATATTTAAAAAGCCCCCAAACGCTTGCAGAGTTTGTGAAAATTTAGGTTTTAAGAATCGTTACCACTGGGTTCAGGATTGTAAAAATAAAAACAAAAATGCTACAAATTCCACTCAATCTAAACAAGTAAACTTAGCAGAGGTTCAATCTAATAACGATAATGAAGAAGATAATTTTGATTTATCTAACATTAATTTAAACTAATATCGCGGCCTAACTATTTTAATCTAATAAAAATAAATGTAATATTAAATAATAAATTAAATGAGTTTATATTTGATAGCGGAGCAAATGTATCTGCAATTGATATAAGCTTAGCAAAATTTTTTAATTTAAATATTTACGATGTTAAAGACGAAAGTATGTATTTTAACACAATTTCAAAGAAAGAAAAATTTTTAGGCCGTGTTAAAGCAAAAGTTACAATTGGTGTTATAACAAAAAATTGTGAACTGATTGTAATTAATAATGCATTTTATAAAGTAATATTAGGATTAGACCTAATAAGAACTTTTAACTTAAAAATGTTAGAAAATTTTAAAATTTATCAGTATTATAAACTAAACAAACAAATTGTTACTGAAGAAATAATTACAAATTATACAATCGATGAATTGAAAATATTAAATGATAAAAATAATAAGCAATTAAATGAATTGAATTTGTCTTTATCTGACATACATTACAATAATAAAAATTTTAATTCATCTGATTTTAATAATAATGAACTTAATGAAAACGATAAAAAACTTTTAAAAAATACTCTTAATAAATATATAGAAGTGTTTGCAAAACATAAATATGATGTTGGAACAATTAGCATCGAACAGTGTAGAATAGAGTTAAATAAACATATTCCAATTAATTTGAGACCCTATCGATGTTCTTTAGCTGATCAAAAAATTTTGAATAATCAAATTGATAACCTACTTAAATACAATTTAATTAGAAAAAGCACATCCCCTTACAGTTTTCCAATAACCCTAGTTGATAAAAAAGATGATGGCAAAAAAAGTAGATTATGTATAGATTTTAGAAAACTAAATTTACTAGTAGAACAAGATAAATATCCTTTTCCTAGATTAGACGACATTATAGATTTATTATATAACTGTTCTTTCTTTTCTACAATCGATATTAGTAATGGATTTTGGCATATAAAAATTTTCGATAGAGATATAAAGAAAACAGCTTTTGTTAAAATGCTTGATCATTTTGAGTGGTTAGTTATGCCCTTTGGATTTTGTAATAGTCCTTCTATATTTCAAATAGTAATTTATAGACTTTTAAGAAAACATAATTTACTTGAATTTGCAAGTAATTTTATTGACGATATATTAATATTTTCGATTTCTTTTGAAGACCATATAAAACATCTAAATTTAGTATTAAAAGCTCTTATTGAGGAAAATGTAAAAATAAAATTATCAAAATGTAATTTTGCTAAAAGTTCTGTTAAATATTTGGGACATATTATTAGTAAAAATAAGTTCATGCCTTTAAATGATAACCTAATTTCAATTAAAAACTTTCCAGTTCCTAAAAATAAGAAAAATGTTCAACAGTTTTTAGGCAAAATTAATTATTACCACAAATTTATACAAAATGCCACGAAAATATTAGAACCTCTTTATAATTTGTTGAGATATAATATTGCATTTATTTGGTGTGAAAACTGTAATTTTGCTTTCAAAACAATTATTAATTATTTAGTTTCACAACCAATTTTAGCCATTTACAACCCAAAAACTGAATGTTTTTTATATACTGATGCTAGTAAAGTTGGTATAGGAGCTGTGCTTAAACAAATACAAAAAACGGGGAACTTCATCCTATAGGGTATTTTTCAAAAAAACTTCAAAGTTATCAATTAAATTATTCTATTACAGAACTTGAATGTTTTGCTATAGTCGAAGCAATAATTTTTTGGCATCATTATCTTTACGGTTTAAAGTTTACTGTAATAACAGATCATAATGCTTTGAAATATTTAAAATCTATTTAATTGGTCATTGCTTTTAAATCAATATAATTTTGACATAAAATATAAACCCGGAAAAAATAATGAAGAGGCTGATGCTCTTTCAAGAAATCCGGTTATTGAAACGTATAATAATGAAACACATATAAAACTTATAAATTTGTTAGATGTTAATGAAATTAAAACTTCACAAAAAGAAAATTATCCTAATTTTAATTTAATTCCAAAAAAATGTTTTATAAAAAATGATTTAATAACTAAAGTTAAAAATAATTTTCATAAGGTTTTAATACCTGATAACTTACAAAATAAACTTATAAGCAAATTTCATGCACAGTTCGGACATATAGGCTTAAAGAAAATGATAAAAATGATATCTACATGTTATTATTGGCCTAACATGACAAAAAGTGTTCAAGAATTCATTATTTCTTGTGAAATATGTCAAAAAAATAAAATAACAAAATCAAAGCCATTAGGCGAATTATCTCAATTTGGTCCAGCATCCAATCCATATGAGATAATATCAATGGACACAGTTGGGGGATTTTCAGGTTACAACTCTAAAAAACAGTATATGCATATTGCAATTGATAATTTTACACGATATGTATGGGTTCTTGCCTCTAAAACTCAAATGGCTAAGGATTTTATAAATTTAATTAATAATTTACTTAAAACTAATAAACCTTCGTTGATCCTAGCTGATCGCTATACGGGTAATAAATCAAATGAATTTATAAATTTTTTAGATAAAAATAATATTAAAATTAGATTTACAACAGTAAACTCGCCGCAAAGTAATGGAATATGTGAAAGAGTTAATCAAACTCTTGTTACCCGTTTAAGATGCGAAATAAATAATCTTAATCAAAATAAATGTTGGCCCAAACTATTAAATAAAATAGTTGAAGAATATAATAACACTTCACATTTAATTACTTGTTTTTCACCAAAATTTTTGTTAATAGGAGTATTACCTTTTAACCCACCGATTGAAAATTATTATCCTTCACTAGATATTGCAAAAAAATTGCTTATGAGAATTCTGTTCAAAACCATAATGTAAATAAAATTTACTATGATAAAAAACATGAACAATTTGAGTTCCAAGAGAATGATTTAGTTTTGGTAGAAAATAAAAATGATATATCAAGGAAAAAATTAGTACCACTAAAAACAGGACCTTTTAAAATAATAAAAAGATTATCAAATGTGTCATATTTGGTTGAGACTGATAAAAAAGGAAAATCAAGTGATATTTATCACATTTCAAAGTTAAGACTATTTTGTAAGAAAAATGCATAAGAAGTTTTAAAACCCGGGGATGTAAAGTAATAATACTAAAAGCTTTCAAAAGTTGCTTTAGAGCTTAATTGCATTTTTCAAATGGTTATTATATTGTTTTATGCTAATGTGAAAGCACTTAAATGTAAGTCTAGTTTATTGCAGTTTGCCGACAAACCCCAATAAACTAGGTCAATGCTATATGTAATTGAATATATGTCTATGTATGTTTATATTTAGATTTTGACCGTCACTTCGGTGTTAGACATAAAACTGTTCACTTGTCTAATGTCATATGTATTAGTATTAAACTAAAAATTATAAATAAAATAACTTTTAATAGAAAATAAAAATAACTTTTTTGTACAAACTATAAGTCCTTTGGAATAAATCTTTACATATTTAATAAATTTACAGATTAAAATAAACTTAATAACTAGTGTTGTATCGCTTTTTGAAGTTAAATTAAAATTCAAAATTATTTTGTTATTTTGATTTTGATTAATCAAAATTAATATACAATAAAAATATAATTTACTACTGAAAATACAATTAAAATACATTTTAAATAAAAGTTTTTTTAAAAAATAAAAATAAAATTGAAAATCATTAAAATTATTGATTTTAATTTTGAGTTTGCACTGAAAATCAAAATCAAAATACGAAAACAATATTGTATTTTGACAAAAATCAAAAGCAAAATACAATTTAAATTATAATTTTTATCAAAAGCAAAATTAAAATACAATCAAAATGACTATTCTAGCAAAAATTAAAATCAAAATACAATCAATATACAAAGTATTAAAACGACACGACACTATTAATAACTAAATTTTTTTAGTTAACTTTATCAGAAAAATCTTTTGGATTCTTAATTTTAGTCTTTATGTCTGTCTATGTGTCTGTCATTCTGTCTGTCTATTTATCTGTCGACCGGACTTTATATTTATTAAGGTTTTAAAACTATTTCGGAAATTTATTGGCAGCACGTGAACCCATATTTACATTTAAAATTCAATAGATAACCTACTATTTACTTCGCTAACAACAGTTAGCTAAGCAGCAACTCAATTTATAAAAATTATTTAATCGAAATTTTGCTTATAAACGTTAAAATAAGCTAAAAAATTGAAATTGCTATTAAAATTATAAAAGCATTTTTATTTCGATTATTTGAAAATAAAATGCAATTGAATTAAATTGCATTTTTAATATTGAAATCGAAATATAATTAGTGTTGTTTAAATTTTTTTGAAATGTAAATCGAAATTGATTTTTTTATTAAGTTTCAATTTCAATTAATCGAAATAAAAATGCATTTAAATATAAAATAATTTCAAAATCGAAATCGAAATGTAATTTAATAAATAATTTATATAAAAATAAATTAAAATGCAATCGAAACAAAACAACAATTGAAAATTGAAATGTAATCAAATTATTTTTTATTTAATAATTAAAATCGAAATGCAATATAAATTAATTAAAAATTGAAATAGAAATTAAAATTTAAATGTAATCACTTGTTATAAACTAATTTTCGCTATTTAGCTATAAAACGTAAAAATAAACTAAGAATTGAAATTAAAATAGAAATAAAATTTAATATTTCGATAAATTTAAATTAAAATGCAATTTAAACAAAAATTTTGATAAAATTTAAATAGAAATGCAATTGAAAATTAAAAAATATGTTAAAATCGAAATCTAAATATAATTTAAATTAAAATTTTGTAAAACGAAAAATAAAAATGAAATTGAATTGTAATAAAATTGTAAAAATAAAATTAAATTGAAATTCAATTATAATAATTTTGGAAAAATGCAATCGAAATGCAATTTAAATTAAAATGTCTTATTGAAACAAACACTAAATATAATTGAAATATAAATTAAGATAACTATAGAAAGTTAATATCATAATGGAAAAGCAAATTAAATTTAAAAAATAAATATAAAACTGAACAAGCTTTGCATTTTTTATAGAAAACTTTAAGACTTGAATTGAATTCGAATACACCGTGCAATTCCAATAAAATATGTTAATTTTACGATGAATATTAAAATTAGTTTCAATAATTCCATATACAGTTTATATATAATATAAATAAAATTTAATGGTCGAAAAACGTGCGTCCAATAAAAAAAAGTAATCCATATGAATATAAAAGTTTACTGGCGCAAAAAGAAAAGGAATCGCTTTTATCAAGAGTTGTTCTATTTGAAAATTTTGATTTAAATTGTTTTTCACTTTTGAATTTAAAATTTTTTAAAATTTTGCTTACTTCCACTTTCGATGTCAATTAAAATATTAATTACATATATTTTTGACTTTAACTTTTGCTTCTAAAAATTAATTTAATATTGCTTTATTTTGCTTTTGATTTTGCTTATAAATTACATTTCATATATATTTCGCTTTTGCTTGAAGCAATAGTTTAATCGCTTTTGCTTTTTCATGTCATTTTTAAAAGTAGAAGTTAATTAATTTGTATTTCATTTTTGATTTTAAAAATATAATTTCAATTGTAATTTGCTTTTTCTTTATAATATTATTTTAATTTAACTAACTTTAACTTATACTTTCAGAATATTTTTCTATTTAACTTATTTTTACTTTCGCTTATATTTTCTATTTCAATTGTATTTCACTTTTACTTAAGCAAAAGTAAAAGTGAAAGAAAATTTTGATTTTGTTTTCAACTATCAATAAGCTAAACAATACAACTTTTATCTTAACTAATACAGTATTTTTTAGTTCATTAGTATACCACTTTCGCTTTAAGCAAATGTAAAACTCAAAGAAAATTTCAGTTTTACTTTAAACTTTTAAAAAACGAAACAATAAAATATAATTAATAAAAATATGCTACATAAACAACACTATAATAAGTGTTAAATCGTTTTAATATTTTATAGTTTAAATGTATTTTTATTGGATTTTTACTAAATTAATCATTTTGATTTAATAAATTAAATTAAATATTGATCTTTTTTTGATTTTCAATTCGATTTTGAATTTTTAATAAAATTTTTAATTGACTTGTTTATGATTGTTTTTTGCATTTTTAAAATCATTTTGATTATATTTTGATTGCATCTTTGTTGATAAATTCTATTTTGATTGTATTTTGATTTCGATTAATAAAATTAAAATACGAAATATATTTTGATTTTTAATTTTATTTCAAATGTCATACAACTAGTGTTGTATCCATTTTTTAAAATTGAAATTGGAATTTAAAATATAATTCCATTTGCATTTCGATTAATAGGAATTGTAATGCAATGGAAATAAAATAAAAAGAAAAATTGGAATTGAAATACAATAGAAATATAAATTAAATTAAAAATTGAAATAGAAATTGAATAGAAATTAATGCAGTTTTAAAAAATGAAATTGAAATGCAATTTATATAAAATAAATATTGGAATTGAAATTAAAATTAAAATGTAATTATATTTTCATATTATTCAGTCGATATTTTGCTATAAAACGTTAAAATAAGCTAAAAATTGAAATTGAAATTAAAATTATAATAGCATTTCAATATCGATTAATTGGAATTAAAATGGAATTGAAATAAAACGCATTCTTAATATTGAAATCGAAATTGTATTGAAATTAAAATAAAAATAATAATCGAAATTGAAATGTAATAGAAATTAACATTAATTTAAAAATTGAAATTAAAATGTAATTGAAATAAAAATTTTCTTTAAATCGGAATGGAAATGGAATTGAAATTAATAAAGTAATATGGAAACAACACTACATACAACACTAGATATAATGTACTTCAAATTAGTGTTTTTTCAATATTAAAATTACTATTGAAATGCATTTAGATTTCAATTTAAAAATATTTTTATTATTCAATTGCAATTTAATTTTAGTTTTTAAATTTTTGAATATTCAATTGTATTTCGATTACATCCTTATATAATTTTTTTGGATCGTTTTAAATATTGTATAAAAATGTAGTCTAAACTTAAATTTTCAAGACTAGTTTTATTTCTTTTTTGAAAATAGTTAGTTTTTTCTTTAATGGATATTTAAATACTCAGAACTGTAATTTCTAATACTGTATAAATAAATAGAAACCCATTACATATTTTTTCATACAGCAATCCCATTTTTTATTTCAAAATAAGATATAAACTGGTCTTAAATACAAAAAATACAGTTAATAAAAATTTCTAACATTTTGCTTTAATAATAAATGAGAATACAAGATAATTATTAACTTTTACTATTTTTAAAAAGTTTAATTTAACTAATATAATCCAATCAAATTATAACATAGATATTACAAAATAATAAATTATATTATTTTTATATTAATATTTTTATATACAATATAACTCTATGTTGTGATAAAAAAACCAAGTGACTAAAAAATAGTGTTGTTTCGCGTTTTGATATTTGTAAGCAAAATCAAAATTTTCATTGTTTTTAATTCTGCTTTTGCTAAAGTGAAATACAATTGAAATAAAAAATTTAACCTAATGTAGATGTAAGTTAAATTTCAAACAGTCCTAAACGCAAAAGCGAAATGCAATTAAAATTAAAATTGTAAATGAAAAAGAAAAATACAAATTTTTTAACTTTTAATTTTGAATATTTTATGAAATGCGATATAAAAAGCAAGTCAACTTAAATATTAAATTTCATTTTAGCTTTAAGCAAAATCGAAATAAAATTGTAATCAAAAATGTTAAATTAAGCAACAATACTTAAAAATAACTAAATTTAAAACTGCAATGACAAATATTATGAATGTATTGATATTGTGTTATTTGTTAATTTAAACATTTTAAATGTCGATTTAATGGAATAAAACTTAGATTATTTATTTCTTAAATTTTAAGTAAATTAACATTCAACGCAACACTAACAATTGTGTTTGAACGCCAAATTTAAAAAATTTAAAAAAATTGTTATAATACTGATTATATTTTTAAATAAGGTTGTAATTTTTATAAATAAATAAACAATTTATTCTCTGTTATATAATTCAAAATTATAATTATTTCTTTTTTAATATTTTAAATTCAGATTTATCATTCTTTTATGAAATCAAAAATACTTTTATAAATTTAGTTAACAAATTTAAAAATTTTGATATATCATTATATGGCACATTCTAGTTTTTAACATTTCCATTTTACCTTTTAAAAGGCATATTTTTCCTATATTAAGTCTATATTTAGTTCATTATTATCTAATTTTGGCCATTTTAAAGCAATTCTAGCACATATTAAGCCAGATTGAAATCTTTTGAATAATGATTTTTGAAGAAAGGAGTCTTATTTAGAAAAAATCCTTTTATTAATATAAAGAAAAATCCCTTTAATATATATAAAGACCAGCCTAAATAAACACAGACAGACATGCATACAGACATCTCAAGATTAATTGCTCATTATGTTAATGTGGGATATAAAGTGATACAGGTTTTTATGATAATAAATTATTTTACTAAATCTGGTATAGGATTCTAAAAATTTTTTTATCTGTATTTGTTTTCTAATTTATATAAACTGTATTTAAATACGTTAATATTACAATTTATTAACACTTAAAAATTATCTTTATTTTTATTTGGATCAAAGAAATGCACTGTTTTTAATATTGTAATTTCATTTTCATTTATTATAATATAATTATCTTTAAAATTTTATACACTAAGGTATAATTATTTTTAAAATCTATTTACAACATTTGAATACTACATTATTATGGTTGAAACAATATTATTTATATTTACTAAATATAATCTTATTTCTTTTGATAAAGTGATATTTATAATAATTTTAATAATGTAATTATTGGTATAAAACAATAATTAAGAATTTTTTTCTGAAATCAGTATTTGTATTTATTAATTATCCTATATTTTAAAAATTTTGTTTTTTATTATCATTATCATTATAGAATTGTTATATTGGTGTCAATTCAAAAAACACAGAAAGACAAATTCCAATTATAAAATAGCCTTAATTTATTTCAAAATATTTTATTTAAAATTTGAAAAACAATTACAGTTAGGAAATTTTACTTTAAATTAATTATGAATAAAGTCTAAAAATATATATTTGTAATAAAATCAATAATTATTAAATTTTATAAATTATTTTAATATTTGTAATGACTTTAATAAGTTTCGAGATAATTCAGTTGTTCAACTATCAAAAATTTGAACATCAAACAAATACTTATTAATCGGACACTCATAAACGCAAATTGAGTAGGAAAGAATTATTGTGAAACATTGTGAAAATTTAATTATATGAAAGATTTTTATTTTTAAAATTTTATGAAAAATTTAATATTATAAAATTACAATTATATCTGTCTGTCCATCAAAATAAACAAAAGCAAAATAAAAACTTTTTTTGATTCTAATTTCAAAGAAAATAAAATTTAATATTAAATCGTAAAGAAATAGTTGAAGAAAAGTAAATTTAAAAAATGAAAGTTAAACTACACTATTTAATATTAGTTTTGTAATAATAAATAATTGGCGAATATTAAATGGAAGAATGCAAAATTAAACAGAAAACCAAACACTTGTTATTTATCTAAAAGCATTTATCCAAAATTCTTTATGATTTAAATATTAGTTATTTTGTTGACATAAAGTAATTAGCTTTAATATAACAAGATCGTTATAAAATTTTTAGTTTATTTTGCCAAACAAAGCTATTTTATTTTATATATCCGTTAGTCTATAGATAGTTTTCAATATTTATTAATGGAATTCGTAAATTGTCAAAAAATCCTAAATGAGCTAAATGATATATGTTTGTATTATATTATACAATATTAATCTTAAAATGGTCTTATAAAGATTTTATATTTTAAAAATTTAATAAATTATTTTATTAATGCTTTATAAAATAAGAGCCGATGAGTCACCAAACTATTAATTTAAAAATGATAATTAAAAATTATTAACTACAAAATGAATATTTTTAAAATTTATAATAATCGTAAGTAATATTTATATAACGTGTATTTCTAGTGTTAAATTTATTTTTGAAAGTTAAAGTGAAAGTTATTAAATTTATTACATTATCTTTTACTTCTAGAGAAAATAAAAGAAAAGTAAAATTAAAAATTAATCAAAACTTAAAAGTAAAATTCAAGTAAAATATAAAATTTAATAAAAAGGAAAAAGTAATAGACAAGTAAAATGAAACATTAATACAAGAAAGTGTATGAACATACATAATGAGCTCACTTTGAGTTATATTATTTTTAAATTCAATATTATAATCAAATTTTTTTATATAAAGTATTTTTGATATCTAAATTAATTATAATGTTGCAAAACTATATTTTATTTTTGTTTTTAAGCAGTTATAACCTTTAGTATATATTTTTTGAATGAAAAAAATTTATAATTTTATAATATATTGTTGTAAATAGCACTTCAGTGAGTGTAATATGAATTTTGATTCATTTGTGTTTTAGCTTTCGTCGAGTCAAGATCACATAAATTATTGTTAAGCTAGCATACAGAAGTATTATATTAGCGAATATAATTACGCATGTGATTGGTTTTAACATCGAAATGGTTTTACTGATTTTATTTTAAACAATATTTAATACAATTTTATCTTATTTTTATAATTATTTAATAGATATTAAAGCCATTTTTTAATTATTTTAAGCAAATTTTAGTTTTTTTTAAGTTTATTTTGTTTTCAGTTTAAGACAATTATAAACTATTTTGTGACATATTTTTTTATCATTTTTGGCTCATTTTTATCACATATTATGATATTTTTGACTTAAAAATACTCCTATCTTCAATAAAATAGACTCCTATCCCTTAATAAACATAAAGAAAAAATCCCTAAAAAAATATTAATACCGGTCCAAAGACAAACAGACAGACAGAAATGGCAAATCCAATAGCTGACTTTTATAAAGTAAGTTAAAAATTTAAAGAGAAATTTATGTTATATAAAGTTCAGGCTTTAAATATAAAAACAACAATAAATAAGCAAAATAAGTATATAAAAGATTGCTTAAATGTTTTCAATAGGCTATTCCAAAAGAAATTTTAGTAGATAAAGCATAATAAATATAATTTAACAAGAAGTAAAAAAAAGTAAAATTTAAAATAAAAGAAAAACACAATTAAATTAAACTAACTTGAACAAAGAAAATGTAAAATACAAGTTAATTTAAATTTATCGAAGAAAGAAAAATAAATGTAAAGTTATTGATTTTCAATTGGATAATTTTAGTTTACAATTTATTAGCTCACTTTGTAAAAGTCAGCTATTGGATTTGACATGTCCGTCTGTATGTCTGTCTGTCTGTCTGTCTGTATGTGGACCGCTCTATATTTATTAAGGGGTTTTTTCTCTATGTTTATTAAGGGATAGGAGTCTATTTTATTGAAGATAGGAGTCTTT
>JAQGAW010003441.1:0-12551 GCA_034698025.1 Phthiracarus crinitus | reverse complement strand
ATGTCCATTTTTAGCATTTTAAAACGCATTCTTGTCCTATTTAAAACCCATATTAAGCCAGATAGGAGTCTTTTTTGAAGATAGGAGTCTGTTTTTTCTAAAAATCTCTTTATTAACATAGAGAAAAAATCCCTTAATAAATATAGAGACCGGTCCACAGACGGACAGACGGACGGACATTGCAAATCCAATAGCTCCTTTAGTTAAAGTGAGCTAAATATAATTTAATTAAATCTTTAACTTTACGATTCAGTTTAAACTCGGAATTAGTGTTGTTTTAACTCTTTAATATTGATGCGACTATAGGTCCAAAAAAATTACTAAAAAATTGTTGTTATATGTAATTTAATAATTTAATTAATTAATTAAATTTATTTCCGTTAAGGATGTAAAATTATACTGTTTTTTTCAAATTGATTTCTAATTAAAAATAAGCATATGTTTGATTTTAAAATTATATAAATAATTGTAAATTTTGTGCGTTCGTGTGTGCGTAAAATTCAATGTAAAAATTATTTTAAATAAAGTTTTAAATAAATTGAAAAAGTGTGGTATAATTGGTGGCTATTTCAGCTGTTTTTAACAACCACCTCATAAGTGGTAACATTTTTGGGGACTGAAGTCCGGGATCAAAGCTAACGGAGCCATTACAGTCTGTCTGTCTGTCCTAAGCCGAAGGAGCCATCGCCAACGGAGCCATCGCCGACGGAGCCATCACAGTCTGTCTGTCTGTCCTAAGCCGACGGAGCCATCGCCAACGGAGACATCGCCGACGGAGCCATCACAGTCTGTCTGTCTGTCCGAAGCCGACGTAGCCATTGCAGTCTGTCTGTCTGTCTGTACGAAGCCGTCGCTGCCTATCTTCAGGTTAGAACCCTAAAGTAGTTGTGGCCGATATAGTGGTCGCCACCGCATAAGTCTGTGCCGCTCAGTAGTGGTCGCCGCCGCATAGGGTCGCCACCACATAAGTCTGTCGCCTCTGTCAGTAGTGGTCGCCGCCGCATAGGGTCGCCACCGCATAAGTCTGTCGCCGCTCAGTAGTGGTCGCCGCCACATAGGGTCGCCACCACATAAGTCTGTCGCCGCCGCTTAGTGTCGCCATCGAATAAGTCTATCGCCGCTCAGTGGTGGTCGCCGCCGCATAGGGTCGCCACCGCATAAGTCTGACGCAACTGTCAGTAGTCGTTACCGCCGCATAGGGTCGCCACCGCATAAGTCTGGTCGCCGCTCAGTAGTAGTTACCGCCGCAAAGGGTAGCCACCGCTAAGTCTGGTCGCCGCTCAGTAGTAGTCACCGCCGCATAGGGTCGCCACCGCAAAAGTCTGGTCGCCACCTCAGTAGTAGTCGCCGCCTTTCAAGTCTCAGGTCTGCCATCGAAGCAGTTACTCCTTTGCTCACGTCAAAGTAGTTAATCTGCCTTTGCAGATCACCAAAAAAAACGGAGTCTTTACAAGTCACCTTCAAATCGAACACATTTGAAAAATCAGAGCGTATAATTCGAACGCCTTCTCAACTTCGATATCGTTCTGCTATTGGGATCGACTCGTCAGTCCGTTATTCTAATTTATCGATATCTCGAAAACCAACAAGCAGGAAAGTCAACATCGTAATTACAACTAATCAAAACCTTCCAATCTATCGTAGAGTTAGAAGAGTTAATCAATCGGAGGTCTCACACCAATTTAACGGAACCTTCTTAAACCCTCGCTTTACAGTTTGGTCAAACGTCTATCAACCAGCCACAACACAACCAATAAATACAGAAATAACTGGTCCACTATCAGAATTATTCGCAAGATTATCTTTCACAGAAGAAACCACACACAAAGCTAGAGCCGAAGACGTTTCAAACAACGCCAGAGCTGAAGTGACCCCACACTTAGCTAGAGCTGAAGACATCTCGCACATAGCTAGAGCAGAAGAATTCAAGGAATATCCTCTTCCGTCATATTACCGATCACGTCCTTCCGTATCAAACAACGCGTTTCGATAAGTTAATATTTTTTTATATTTTTTTTGTATAGAGATTTTTTTTAATTATAAACAAAAATTTCTTGTAAACCCATAACAATACTACAATACAAACAACACATACAACACACACAACACAAACAAGTAGGGTTGATTTAATAAATAACAATGCCAGATCAAGTAGAGGTTGATTTAGCCGCAGCAGTAGGGGCCCTATCTTCCACAGTAGTAAAACCTAGAATATTTACAGGGAAAAGTGAGGATAATGTTATTAAATGGATAGAGGATTATCAATTCGCCACTCAAGCAAATTCGTGGTCAGATGGGCAAAGGTTATCTAGGTTGCCCGCGTTCTTAAGTGATGTTGCTCGCGATTGGTTTGCAATTGAGGGTAGGGGTTTGATTGGGTGGAATGAAGCAAAGCAGAAAATGCTTAAGCAATTCCTCCCGACTGGATACCAATCTTATTTAAGAGATCAAATGCGTAAATGCAAACAAAAGCCATTTCAAAGTATCAGCAATTATATTTGTGAATGTCGCGCACTTTGTCATCGCTATAATGATGCAATGCCTGAATCTGAGGTCATTGAGCAGATCTTTGACGGTATGCTAGCTCCTATGGCGCAACAGTTAATAATGTTAAAACCCGCCAATATTGAAGAATTGAAAGAGAGCGCGAACTTAGTAGAACAAGCTTTCAAACGAGCACAAGAACACTCTCACTTAAATGATACTGAATTAGTCGCTAATATTAGTACGACAAATGTTATGCAAAGACTAGATAAAATCGAGGATGCATTATCAAAAGTAGTCAATATGGTTGCTCCTACTAGAACTGAACGATTCACTAATACTAGACTTCCCATAAATCAAGGCGCGCCTCGCTGTTTTCAATGTAATAGTCCGCATCACAGAGTTGCCTTCTGTGATAGACTTCCGCAAAATAATGTTCGAAATTTTAGCAATAATAACCGAAATAACAATAGTAATTTTAATCGTAACAATAACAGAAATAATAATAGGAATAATAATCGAAATGATAATCATAATAATTTTAACGGTTTTCAGCGAAATAATAATAATGGGAATAATAACTCTAGACCTAACCGACCACAAAATCCAAACCCTAATAACCGACAAGTGGGTCAGCCCAATAGATCTGTCACATCAATAGTGGATAGATCGGACGTCATTGATGAGTCGGGAAGATTAATTTCGGTATTGATTACATTGTGTGACAGAAAAATTGATGCTGTTGTTGATAGTGGTTCGATAATGACAGTTGTTAGGAGAGACCTTGTTGATTCCTTAGATTTGAAAATAGAACCCTATACAGGACCGGAAGCTTCCGTAGCTGACGGAAATGACTTTGTACCTGACGGTCAGGTCTGGGTAAAACTGGGTTTGACGATCGATGGTATTACTAAAGAAAAGTCGTTTAGAATTGCCGTAATAAGAGACTCACCTCACCAACTTCTACTCGGTAACGATTTTAATCAGGTTATGGAACTTGTCGTTGATTGCATGAATGAAAGGGTTTATTTTCGTGAGACAATTTTAACCGAAAGCAATTCAACTCCTAAAAATAAAAACCTATTTCGTACAACATGTAAAGAGACGATACCACCATATAGTTCTAAATTTGTATCAGTTTGCGGAAAAGATAGTCTTATGCCTAACAGCACTGCTTGTGTAACTTCATTCAACAATTTTCCATTATTAGCTCCTAATGGTGTTTATAAATCTCAAAATGGAAAATCTTGTATTTTAGTTTCAAATATCTCTGATCGCTCGATTTTGTTAAAAGAAGGGTCTGCTGTAGCTAAATTTGAATCATTTGAGGAAACAGTTAATGAGGATTTAAATCAAGTTGATACTTGGATAGATGATAATAGTGAATATTTAGAAGTTGAAGGAGGTTCTGTTAAAATCGGTTCTGATTTAAAAAGAGGTCAGTGTAAGAGTTTGAGAAAGTTGATTGAATCATATTCAGACATATTTAGCTTTGATAATTCAAAGTTGGGTCGAACTGAAATTCTTTCTCATTCCATTGATGTTAGTGATCATAAACCTATTCACAAACATCCATATCGAACATCGATATTCGAAAAACAGGAAATTAAAAGACAGGTCGATGAGATGTTGCGATTGGGTGTTATCCAAAATTCAAATTCTCCATGGTCTTTCCCTATAGTAATCGTTAAATAGAAAGATGGAGGTCTTAGGTTTTGTGTTGATTTTCGCGAACTAAATTCGATAAGTAAAAAGGATGTTTATCCCCTTCCTAGAACTGATGATTGTATTTCAACTTTAAATGGTATGAAGTATTTTTCAATAATCGATCAAAACAGTGGATATTGGCAGGTGCCACTAGATGAGAAGACTAGAGAGCTCACTGCCTTCTCCACCGATGAGGGTTTATACGAATTTATCACTATGCCGTTCGGTTTGTGTAACGCGCCGAGTACTTATCAACGTGTAATGGACACGATGTTGGCAGGTTTAAAGTGGAATACTTGTATTGTCTATCTTGACGATATAATCGTATTTTCTCGTACTTTCGAAGAACATATAATACGTTTGGAAAAAGTTTTTGACCGAATTCGTAGAGCAGGTCTTACTGTAAAACCTTCCAAATGTTGCTTTGCAACAGAAAAGATTTTATTTTTGGGTCATTATATATCCGAAAAGGGGATTGAAACTTATCCAAAAAAGACCGAAGTAATTAAAAGATTTCCAACCCCTAGAAATATAACCGATGTACGATCATTTCTGGGTATGGCATCGTACTATGGCACTGAAAACTTTAGCAAAGTTGTTGAACCATTAACACTATTATTGTGAAAAGAGGTTGAGTTCTTGTGGAGTGACAAACAAGAGAAATCATTCAACGAACTCAAAACATTGTTGACTCAAGCACCTGTTTTAACTCACTTTGATCCTTTCGGAAATCATGAAATTCGTTGTGATTCAAGTGGCACGGGTATTGGGGCAATTTTAATTCAGAATGAAATTGATGGAGCACATGTTGTCGAGTATGCTAGTCGAATGTTTACAATTCATGAGAAAAATTATTCCACAATTGAGAAGGAATGTTTAGCCCTCGTATTCGCTGTTAAAAAATTCCATCCATACATAGCAGGTCATCATTTCAAAATAGTAACCGACGCCTGTTCTCTTTGCTGGTTAATGAATAAAAAAGAGTTGACCTCCCGCCTTGCACGATGGTCAATGATTTTACAACCCTATGACTTTGATATAGTCTATAAAAGTGGTAAACACCACAAAGATTGTGATGCGTTAAGTAGATACGGAGTAATGAATATTTCAGAAGTAACTGATGACTCGTTAGCTAGCGCGCAGGATAATGATCCCGAAATCTCAATTATAAAAACTGTTCTCGAGAATGATTCAGATCATTTTGATAATTATCCTGATTTCATTTTAAAAGACGATGTTTTGTACAAAAGAGTTAATACTAGTTTAGGACCTCAAAATGTACCGTATATTCCAAAGTCAAAAAGAGAGTCAATTCTTCGTGAGTGTCACGATAACGCCTTAGCGGGTCATCTAGGTTTTAACCGAACATATGTAAGAGTACGAGACAGATATTTCTGGCCTAAATTGAAAAAGTTTGTTTCTGATTATGTTTGAAGCTGTGTCGATTGTCAGACACGTAAATCAGTTAACCGATCTCCTGCTGGCCTATTAATGCCTATTAAAGTGGGCGGGCCGTTTGAGAAACTTGCAATTGACATTTGTGGTCCATTTCCTAAATCGAGTCTAAATAATAAATACATTATATGCGCGACTGATTATTTGACTAAATGGGTTGAAACATGTGCAGTGCCGGACCAGTCAGCCGTAACAGTAGCTGAATTTATTGTAAACCAAATATTCTGCCGTCATTCTGCACCTCGTATTATTCTAAGTGATAGGGGTAGACAGTTCTTAAGCGAAGTCGTACAGTCTGTTATCACTATGATCGGTAGTAAACACGTAAAAACAAGCGCCTATCATCCAGCTACAAATGGATATGTGGAGCGTTTTAACGGAACCCTACCAACCATGATAAGCATGTATGTAAACTCGTTTCATACAAACTGGGACGCAGTATTGAAATTCGTAACATATGCATATAATACGTCGACACAAGATACAACTGGTTTCTCTCCATTCTATATGCTTTACGGTAGAGCTCCTGTTGAACCTAGCGATATAAATCTAGCTGTTTCAATGGGTATAACTAACCCTAATGAATATGTTTCGCTGACCTTTAGTTTCATTCAGAAATCCCGAGAAATTGCCGCTAAGGCAATACAGAATAAACAAAAGACAATGAAAGAGAGATATGACTCTCACCATAGACACGTTGAGTATAAGGAAAATGATTTAGTTTTGGTTTATACACCAATACGTAAAAAAGGTAGAGCCGATAAATTATTACACAGATTCTTAGGCCCCTTTAAGGTAATTTCTCAGCAATCCCCAGTAGTCTATGAGATTGAGGAAAACGTAAACGCGATGTCGTACATGTATCACGCCTTAAACCATTCGTTGAAAGAGATTTAAGATCAGAGGAATCGAGCGATTCAGATACAATAATATACGAGCTCTCTGATGATGAATCCGAATCTGAAAACGTACCACCGGAACCGTTTATTTTTAAAACCATTAATCCTACTGTTAAAGAACAAACTAGTCCAAAACAAGTTGAAAATACTACAACCGTTCCAAACGAAAATCAAGTCGAGACACCTATAACAATAGAAGCGCCATCAACTAGTACCCAAAATACGGGATATAGGACACGTATCGGGCGTTTAATAAAGTCACCAAAACGGTTTAATTTGTTTCTTTTATGTCTGATTTTAATGCACTTTTTTCTCTTAATAGTCGAGGGTGTGTTTGTTAAACAACCACCTATACTTTGGCGTAAATCGCAGCATCCAATAATTATGGGAACAAAAAGAGTGTGTTTGAGTGTACGGTTCCATGACCCTTGTTTTGTATTCGAAGATCCTAACCTTGTTATAAAAGAACACATGTATCCATTAAAAAATTGGTGTAAAAGTTCTTTTGTTGATAATTTTCTGAAACCCCTTTCCGATTTTTGCACCGGTGATAACATTAAATCCTTGAGCGCATATGAATACCTTTCCGGTTTTACATTGAATTGGACTCGTGTTGACGCTCTAAAATTTATAAATAATGAATACCAAGTTGTGAGTAAAAATAACTTTATACAAATGAGAAAGTCCAGAGAATTAAGAAACGCTACTAAAACAAAGCGAGCGGCACCTCTTATAGCTGCTGCAATTGTAGGTGTTGTCGCAATACTAGGCCTTTCAATTACCGCCACAATTAAAACTTTTAGCAATTCTAGACGAATAGACGATTTAGAAGTATATCGTAATGAAGCGTTAACAGAATTAGAAAAACAAAAAGACATTAATAAGCGAATTAAGAAGGCATTATTCGACTTAGAACAATCTATAGAGAATGTTACTAAATATGTCCAGGATTTACGATACGAGTTCAATGAATTTAAAGGCCTTATACCAAACGAGATTTATTTAGTCAGTAGATTCGAGAGTACATTTGTACTAACAAAATCTAAAATTTCGGAAATTTCAAAAGATTTCAAAAATAACATTCTGACCGAAAAGCTCCTAGAATTGTTTAACGTAACCCTAGACTGTAACGAGACTTGTCCATTGAGATACAGTAAAGCGATAGATTGTTCGATACAAGCGAACGAAAATCTTTTGAATTTCACTTTCGATTTACAAATAATTGACTCGAGTTCATACCTAATGGAATCCGATACTTTTTCCATCGTACAACACAATCCTGAAAAACACTTAGACTGTATTCTTGAATATAAAGGCCCTGAAATCGTAATATATAACAAAACGAGAAATTGTTTTAGTCTTATACCGGGTCCACGACATTTAAGTCAAAACAATATAATACTTGTTCCAAATGAAGAACAATGTTCAAATTTTAATGCAAATGTAAGTTTTTCGAACCCTTGGAAAGTTACTGAATGTCTTGTTATTGACGAATCAAATAGACATTTAATCTTACAAATAAAACATGCATCAGATCAAAACTTTGTCTATTGTTATAAATATCAGATAAATATTTTCGATAAAACGCGCGACTGTCCGAATTATGTAATATCAATACCGAGTAACGTAGGGTTTTCAATAGATGGAATGGAATACCAAGCACAACAAGTACGTTTACAATCTGATGTTTCATTTAACCCCGAATGGTCCTTTCAAATTAATCTTAACATGAAAGGTATAACCAACATCAGTGTAAATTTTGACGCATTAAAAGATTCCATCGATTCCATAAACCTAGACCAAGAAATTGTTACTATATTTATTCCTAAGCGCACGCATTATATTGTTGTTATATTTTGCACTTTATTAAGCATTGCGATTCTGATTATTTGTTGGGTTTGCGTATCAAAGTATTTGCATAGATATGTAATTCCGGGAAATAGAAGAGTAAGACCGAGAGCAAATGTACCCGATATCATTGAAATGAATGAATTAAATAGAAGAGTAGAAAGGGAAGCAGAAATCGAAGAGAGAGAACCCGAAAGAGGAAATTTTCTGAATCGAATTGCACGCCAAATCTAGAAAATAGATTATTTGGTGTGTCCGATTCCTCCGAGTTCCCTGGAATTCGGATGAATCTGACACACTGAATAAATCTCTTTGATTCCTGGATGGAATCAAAGGGATTTATTCGAGAAGTTTTACATTTATAAAATAATAAATTTAAAATATCAAAAGAAAATTCATTTTTATTTGTTTATTAAAATAATTGTTAATTGTAAAATGTTTATTACAAAAAAAAATCAATTTATTTATAATTTGAATATGTATTTTGTTCTAAAACCTTTAAAAATTTTGTTTATTAACATAAAACAAATACACTAAAATTTGTTAATTTTATATTTCCCGCATATTTTTGATACTTTTTAGTCCCGCTTTTTCACATTATTAATTATTATTTAAATTACAGTAATAAAATCGAGACGATTTTACCCCAGAGGGGAAGAATGATGCGACTATAGGTCCAAAATAATTACTAAAAAATTGTTGTTACATGTAATTTAATAATTTAAAAAATTAATTAAATTTATTTCCTTTTAAAAATGTAAAATAATATTGTTTTTACAAATTGATTTTTAATTAAAAATAAGCATATGTTTGATTTTAAAAATATATAAATAATTGTAAATTTTGTGCGTTTGTGTGCGTAAAATTTCAATGTAAAAATTGTTTTAAAATAAAGTTTTAAAAATTGAAAAACTGTGGCATAATTGGCGGTGTTTTAGCTCATTTTTAACAACACCACCTCAAGAGTGGTAACAATATTATAAATAAGTTCCTTTATATTCAATTTTGAATTCTAATTTTTTAAAATCAATTTATGTCAAAACAAAGTTTTAAATATTAAAGATTTTGTTACTATTTTCGTTTAAGTGTTATTACAGTATTGCAAATGAGGTTCAATCTAAACTGTTATCTCACGCTAATACGCTAATAGAGATCAGTTTATGAATTTTAGTAATAACTATCAATGACTCGTTGTCACTCTAACCCTTTGTGACCACAAATTTGATGAATTTTCCTGCTGTTTGTTTATAGCGAAATGATTAAAACAGTTTTGTATAAATAATACTCATTTATTTGCTGTTAACTTTTATAGGCTTACAGTATGTGATGATGTTTTTATCTGATATAATTAATAAAATTAATAAAAAATTGATTCAAGCAATTAAAATATTTAATGAGTTTTAACTAATGGTTTAATCGATAAAAACTTTTATATTGATTTCCGTATATATTTATCAATGTTATCTGTGGTTAAAATTCTAACTAAAGATTGCTTTTCTGATGAAACAATCATTTGGCGAAATTTAAAAAATTACGCGCAATTAGTGTCAAAAGTTATATATAACTAAAATAAATATGAAAAATAATAATGAAGTCTATAATATAAACTTAATTTTTTTTCGTACAATTTTATTGAGAAATCATTTATTCGTAATTTGGTAAAACACTAGAAATCATTGACAAAAATTGGCATAAAAAATGGTAATATAAATACGCACTAAAATATTTATTATTTTAAAATGGTATTATGAATACAAATAAACTCATATAAAATATTGAAACATAAATATATAAAAATATTAATCTATTTTATATGCGAAAATTATGAGACATAAAAATTAAAAATAAAGGTTTAAAATCAATTGTTTAAAATCAATTGTTTAAAATCAAGTAAAATCACAATTAACGCGTAAATCGACGTCTCTTTCGATTCAAATCAAATCTGTTGTACGGATTATACAATTCACGTACTTTTCCATAAAACACATCCAAATCTCGTACATATAAATTAGCTGCCGATAAATTCGTAATATATGTTAAGTCCGGATGAATCAAAATTGAGTTAATATTTTCAATCAACGAACATATTGTCAAGAATCAATATCAAGATCATCAATATTGAATCGTTATATGTTTACGACTAATAAATTATTATATTGTGAAAACTATCGTTCAAATTCAGAGTTCTAAGTGAACTTTTAGTAATTGTGATTCTTCTTCAAGCAGTTTTCATGCTTTAATTTAGAACATCCATAAAGTTTAGATAAGGTTTGTTTTATAATATTTACTTGAAATTTAAGTTTCCAATTTCGTTCATCCAGTTTAATAATCAATTAGATATAATTTGTTATAAAATATCAATTGTCTCAAATCGGGAAAATGTTCTAATAAATAGCATAAATCGGGAAATTTTCGGAATTATTATTATTTGTCCGATTTTCGGGAAAATCGGGAAAAAAGAATTACTTTAATTCTACATATGTATTGTTTTTCGACATCACAGAAGAACATCCCGAAGATTACTCTTTGTAATAGAATCGGGATTATCACGAAAAATTGAATCCCTAGTCATGATTTTTATCCAGATTAACAAATAAGTTGAACTTAAGTTAAACTCAAATAACTGAACTGAGAAATCACGTATTACTTCATATGAATAAAATCAAAAATATTTATCAAAAAGTTTTCGATAATACAAAATTAATACAAAAAGTTTTACTGAATGATGAAACTTTAAAAGAATTATTTTATTAAATAAAATATGGCAGATAACGAGCAACGAATCCGTAATGAGTATCAAGAATTGGTGAAGAGTTCACCGGAAATATTGAAAAGTTTCAACACATCCGATATTGATTTATGGCAGTTAACAATAGGATCACACGATAACAGTGCGTATCACGGAATCGAATTTCGTTAATCGCTCACATTTACTGCAAGCTATCCGTATAAAGCGCCGATAATTAAGTTCGAATCACCTATATATCACCCAAATGTGGCTGAAAATGGAACTGTTTTTGAGACTTCGTTTGATGACAATTGGAATCAAACGATGACTATAACTCAAGTAATCGTTTTTATTGGCGAATTACTAATAAATCCAAATCTAGAGAATCCATCAAATTTCTATGCGTCAAAGTTATATGCGTTGTATAAACAAATGTTTTACAATAAAGCTCGAGCATTCTCAACAAATCATCAATTGTTGACAAATATATATCCCAATTCGCTTTTAACAGTAATGCAATTATGAGTATAGAAATATTATATGAATTAATTTATCAATTTATCGAGTGTTCATTTAATAATTTGACAATTATTTTAATAATAAATTATATGGTGTTCTAAAATTTATAATTATTTATATTGACTCAATCTTTTTATAACTCATAATATTAGCAATACTTTATACAGAGTGTTGTACTATATATTCATATCGAAAATAAATCAATGTATGGCTAATAGTTTAGATTATTGAAGTAACCATTGATATTCAATCAGAATTAAAACTTCTATTAATTTGCAACAATGAATCGCAATAACATTCGCTTTGTATTGATTTATGAGTCAAATTGTTGGCATTTCACGATATGTTTTCGTAGCATTATTAAAAAACTAATAAATAAAAAATTAAATAATAGTTTTAAAGAGTCTCACGCGAATTTCTGTACAAACTTTTAATAATAACATTAATATTATATAGTTATTTAAAGATAAAATTATTTAATAAAAGTATTTTTTCAGTGTTTATAATTGAAAATTGTTTTTCGTGCCTCTAATTATTACTATAAATATTAAAACTTTAATCATTCGAAACTTTAAATTATGATAAGATTTTATTTTTATTATTATTTTTCATGATTTTTATTCTTTTAATACCCATTTTTAAACTAATTTAATCTCGTAATTAAATAATTTTTATCTATATTTAAACATAAATCAGTGATAGGATTGATAAAAGTAAGTACAGTATGAAATACTAAAAATTTGTATAACTTTTTCAACTATAACTGGCATTATTTTAGTCCAATAAAACTCATTCAAACGCAACTAATGGATCTCAAAATCCTGATTTTTAGTATTTGTGCTCATATTATCTAGTATTCTATTATCGGTAGGAATCGTATGGCTTGTGTGCCATATTTGTAATAAGAGAAA